>JBCAUF010000476.1:19117688-19129091 GCA_038406115.1 Haemulon aurolineatum
AGATGATAGTTGCCTTGGTTACAAGTGTTGTCAACCTCACATACACTGTGCAGGGAGGGATAGCACAAGGTAAGCTAGTGTTATCGCGTAGCAAAGACTTGATCTTATTCGCGTGTGTTGTATTTAGTTGTATTACGAGGCTCTGTTCACAATGCTGTCATATTTTCCTTTGTCTGACTTCATTGGGGTTAGACTGTGTGACAGCTTTTCCAGCTCACTTGTCTTTTTGCCTCAGTATTTCGATTTCCTCGATTAATCAAGTACCCTAGCTAATGTGGATGGTGCCTATTAAAATTTCAGTTGATTGAAGTGAGTTGTTTGATTGCTTGACTTGTCTTCACACTTGAAAAGTTGGGTATTTTGGCCTGGAAATTATCGAGATAATACATTAAATTAAATGGCCAATAGTTTCGTCTCTGAACACATTTCTCATACTGTTATTATTGTAATACGTGTCTGTCTATCCTGGGAGAAGCATCACTCCTCTGTGGCTCTTGCTGAGGTTTCTTCCCCCTTTTGCCCTGTTTCTTCTCACTTGAATCGAAGGTCAAAGGACAGAGGCTGTTGGCCTCTGAGGCAAACTGTGTTATAGGAATTTTGGCTACATAAACAAAATTTGATTTTACTTGATTTGATTATCAAATGTTTAATGCTACATGTCCCTCGCAAGTACAGGCAATCATCCTGAGAAAATCAGCAGATAATAGTAAGCTCCTACTACAGAATATCCTGAATCTTATAATCTTGTGAAAAATGGTCATTTCAATTCACATTTAAAAGCAGAAGCTTTTATGTCTCTAACAGACATGAGCAAAATAGCAATTATCCTCCATGGATCCAAGGCATCAGTTTTCATTTCACACATAGATTAAATCTGTTCCTGCATACTTCACACCAACCCTTCACACTTTGTACATCTTAAATGACACAATGGCTCTGTGGCCAGAATTTCTAAAGCTGAAGCCAAAACAAAGACACAGAGATGTTCAGAGATATTTTATGACTGGATGCACCATCTGTCCTCTCCCAAACACTTTAACTTATGAGGGTTGAGTTGACTGATTTTCTAGCAATGTCATTTTTTCTGTTTTTTTTTTTTGAATGGGCTTTATTGCTTTTGGTTTGGAGTCTCCTTTTAAGCATTTGAATGACCCCACTAAAATCAGTTGCCCGTGCAGGTGAAATGTTGTCCTTTATCAAGTTTTGGACAATCTCTATATTTCTTGCACGCAGTGACATACAATATGTCTTTATTTTGCAGGTACTGTTGTGCATGCAAATAGAGCTCTACAGAGTGATGAGTGGAATGGACCTGCATACGTTCATTACAAGCTTCAGAGCAGAGGATGTTGGTAAGTCAGCAGAAACTGGTTTTGAAACATTGCTGACCTGTGACATTGTGTCCCATTGATCTGTTAAACAGATGTGACCTGAAGTCCCCATGTTGAATTCTTCAGGTACTGTCAAGTCTTTGATGCTTTTCAGAGGCAACATTGCTTGTGTTTATTCACCTGTCTCTTTGAGCCACAGCTGAACTGCTCAGAAAAACTGTCTGACACAGTTAGTTTGTCCCCTCCATTTTAAATTACCCACAGAACCCATTAGCACTCAACTGGTGCTATTCCTCTGTCTTTACCCCCTTTTCTGTCTTTGCTGAAGTCAGCATAAAGACATTACTTCAGACATTAAAAGTGATGAGATTTTCAGCAATTCCAGTGATCCTAATTCAGCCATATCATTTGCTTTTATCCATGCAGAAAAACTGACACAGCGCATGAAAAATGGTCTTGGCAGCTCAAGGTACAAACCAGCTGAATATAAAAGACTACAAGCCATTATTGATGCCAAACGCCTGGAGTCTGATCTGATTGGAGAAAAGGTAAACTTTGGTCGTTATCAATATCATGCCTGTGCTCAAAATAGCAATTTTAGTATGAAAACCATCCATGTTACGTTTAATAACATGGTGATTCGGCAGCAAATGAAGAAGAATTTGTAACAACACTATGATATTAAGTGCTTTTCCAGATAGCAAACAGTCCTTATTACCCACCACAGGAAGCGCCTGAACTGACAAAAACCCGGTTTTAATGTGAGGTGATAAAACAGTACGTCCCAACAGTAGTAAATAGCACCATTTCTCTCCGTTAGCCTACCTTTCTTCTTTCTCCCTTACACACCACATACTGTAAAGGGATTTCCTTCCATATAAAACAGGCATTGCATAACCTTTATAGTTTGCCCAACAACATGAAACAGAACAGTAATATCATTGCCACACACTACAGCATTGCCAGTTTCATGAATATTCATGTGGCTGCCTGGGGTTTTCTATAAAACAGTTTGAGGTTCATAGTCATCTGACTCTGAGCAGAGCAAAAAGTTAATGCTAGGGGCAATGGAGATAAGGCTGTTAGACCTGCAGCGTTTTAATTGGTAAACTGTGGCAGAAGCCTTTTAGTATCATTATGGTTGCCCATGGCTCCTTCCAACCCTGCTCTCTGCATAACCTAGATAAGACAGGCTATGTTCACGTTCGGTTGCCCTGCTGAAATGCAGGCTTTCTGAGCATCTCCCGTTGGTGATGTGATAGAGGGTAAATAAATGACCATGAGTTGCCTCAAGCATGGGATCATTTTTGCTCTCCAGGATGGGACTGGCAGCGTTAGTTGATACTAGAACCTTAAAATCTTTCCTTTTGATAAGATTCTCTGCAGCACTGTGAAATATTTAACAATGAACATTTAAAAATGAGAAAAAAAGGAATTCAGCTTACCTTTACCAGTTTGATATTTTTCATTACGTAACATGTTTTCATTTATTTTGTCTAATTAGGTGTCTTCTCAGGACTGTGTGGGCATTTATGTGATTGACCTTGACTGACATCTCTCTGACCCTCCTGTTAATTTTGTTGCACCTCTTTGGAGGGGAGAAGTTACACTGTTAATGATTCTCAGTTCATGAAGCTTGTTGACATTATGAAATTCCAGTATAGCTCCACTCAATCTAACCAGAGGTCTAATAAATTCTGTGACCTGATATCATGTTTACAATTTTGATGTGATCTGAAATTAAATACTGTGTCGGTAAAATCATATTTATAGTAGTACACTATATAGAAGGTATGAGACTAATTTAAAGTTGTATTATGAAATGCTTATATAGTTTATATCCTTTTTTTTGTAATTTCCTCTCAATGTGGGGTTCAGGGTCTTTGAGGGGTTTACAGGAGGTTCCCAGCCAAAAGTCAATATATTATATTCCATTCATAAGTAATACACTGTCAGAATTCATTATTGTTGTGGTCATGGGTTTCATAAACCTGGTTATGTATTAGGTGGTCCTTAACATAAAAAAGTTTGAGAACCACTGCTTCATGCCACTCATGATAACAGACTTTATATTAATAGATTCATAAATAATAAGTCATGAAAAGAGATATTCTGAGTAAAAAATGTATGCACAATATAGTATCCTTAGAAATTCGGACAGCGGAATTACAAAACCAGGCGTCCATGACATGGACACTACTTTCATCTGCAATCCCACAGTGCAGTGTTCCACATTTCATAGATACGAAAATCAACAGTTGGCCGACACCGTGCAGAATGATATGGTTATTATATCTGACATCTCAGTTTACTGCTCACTATAGAGCAAACTACTGAGTGTCTATTATAAAGGGGGCATACTGTAAACAATGTAACAGAGCCATCGTTAATGTTTTTAATACTTTTCCTACTATGACAAACCATAATATCTGTTGTGAAAAGGGTGTACAGCAAGCAAGAAATGAATAAAACACAGTCTGTTGTGCTAAGATGGAGTCACTACACAATATCTTCACAGCAGAATACAGACAGACAGACAGACAGACAGACATGACTGTATTATGGTATTCAGAGGAGTACAGTCATTTGTTGCCATGAAATAGTTTTGTTTTTTTTAACTCAGGTATCCCACGTGGGTCATAAAACCAATCACAACCATGTTGTCCAGCTAGATTTTCTCAGCAATCTTGAAAATACCACATTTGTTTATGCAGTGTTGAAGTTGCAATTGCCTGAGATATCTGAAAGGCATCATATCAGACTGTGAATTTGCAATGGCTGGAATAAGAGACGACATATAAGATGAGACATGATCAGAACCAGGTTTACTGCCAAATCCACTTGGATTTTACCTTGGAATTCTGGTGCAAAACAATATACATAGTAGAAGAAATGGAAAAATAAATAAACAAGAACTATAACGATATGTAAAATATATCTGTTTTTGGTTTTTGAAATGGTGCCAAATGCATTAAAATGTATACAATGTGGAGGGCAAAGATATGAATACAACAAACAGACATAGATTTTCTCTGCATTACTTTGATACGAATAATGAACAAGTAGTACCTACTAAAATGGTGGAAATGTCTTGATACAATGGGAATGAGAATCTGGCTAGACACCCTGGGGTTTAATATTTAAAATAACATCAATATGAGTGGATATTAATAGTTTGTTTTATTTGGCATTTAGCCAAGAAATCAGTTGATGTAAGTTTAGCTCCAGGCACAGTTTTTGTAGTTCAGCCGAGTTATAGCCAATATAGCAAATTAAGATCACCTATTATACATCGCCTGGAAGAGGCGTGGGATGACATCAATTTGGCCTTTTTCTTTCACAGCACCGCTCATTTCAGATTGAGCGCTGTTGATTCCAATAACCATAAAATGGACGTCACCCCGAGGGTAAATGTCCAGCACAATATATTCAAACCACTTCTTTTGCAGCAACACAAGCAGCAACTTGACATGTAGACAGGCAGTTGTGATATAAATCAATAGCCTAACTCCTTTGGATTTCCTATTAATCTGAAATAGATTGTATCCATGTATTAGTTATGTGAGAATTCCCTTTGTGCAATTATCTGAGCCAGTGGCCTGTGTATGAAAACACTGATATAAGACAATGAATCGCCGCACTGAGCGCTCTCTGAAGGGGAGTCTTGTTCCTTCTTGATGAAAAAGGAAAACAAATGAGAGTAGATTAAGACTTCTACCTCCCCCCTCCTCTCCTAATAACATGCCTCATGCGTGTCATGCATGTTTCGACTTGATTATTTTAATTTGCTGCTGTTTATTTTGCTTTCATGCTTTGACAGTGATACAGTTTCAGCTGAGTCACCTCCGTTTATGAGCCTTTCACAGACACATGCCAATGAAAGGCTGAAGCAAATGCATGTATAAAAATATCCCTGATGTGCGGAGAAGGAAGGAACTACTTATTCTTAACCAAAGGATACTGAAATGATCCCTTCCTTGTTTCACCATCCTTAAAACATCACGATTAATTCACTTTATAGTTCATATTTTTTTCTGACGCTATAAAACGGTCCGGATAATTGATGCATTAAAGCACTCCAGGAGACGTTCTGTCCACACAAAGTTAATTATTTTTAGGAGCAAATAAATGTCATGGCTAAAGCGTATGTAAAAGCAAACACGCTGCCGTTTTGTTTTTTCTCTGCTTATTCCTGTTCTAGGCAAGCTGTTTATTCCTGCTGTGCAATAAACCTTGTCTTATAGGTTCAAAAGACTTGCTGTGCAGCCAAGGCAACCAAGGAGAGCTCCATATTACGGCAGCACAGACAGGTGTGGAGCAGAGAGTGCCCCAGGCTGCAAAAGGCTGAGTAAGAGCCCCCTATTACTCCCTGTCATTATCTGCTGCAGTTTTTCTGAATCTGCTATTACACCACGCAACCGTTCCACTTAAGCCCCATTGAGCCCAGACAGGAACCTGCACGAAATAAACAGGGTGTAAAGAGTGGGGGACAAAAGTTAGGGAAAGAAAAATAATGTATTGGCGAGAAAACAAGAAGAGGAGGGACGGAGGATTTAAGCTGATTTTCTTGCAGTGACGATGACATTGCATTAGAGGGTGAGAAGAAACAGAGAGCAGTGGGGGGGGTTTGGAGCAGTGTGGGAACAGAGGGGGCACACCGAATGGAGGAACACTCTTGCTCGGCATACTGAGGCAGAAGCGTGGTACTGGGGCCCCAGCGGTGTCATGCCTTGTGAAGTGAGAAGGGCAGCGCTAGCTCTGGGGTGCAGCTTGTTTGGCTGCGTAATGACTGTGTCTGAGCCACCCAAGGTTAATGATGTACACAAGCGTGAGCCTCAGTAATGAGCCTAGTCATAAAGATGTGCCACTGCTGGCAACTCTCCACACATATATCTAGTTAAATTACCTTGGGATTCAAAAGCCACCCTCTCAAAAGAGGAAACAGGCAAGTATATCTCTATGGTTACTCCTCCTTTAGTCACAAACGCACCAAACCCCCAGACCAATAAGAAGTAGACAGTCGAGTCTGAGACAGTGTGTGTGATTGTCAGATGGAAGGATAGACCAGAGTCTGAGCAATACTTTTTGCTCACATTGGATATAAATCTAGGAAACTATAAAGGAAAGAAGGGTCATTGAATCAAACTACCAATGTTGTTATGCTCTGCTTGGTGCCAGACCTTGGTGCCAGTTCTATTGAAGGCTATGGGAGATGCATGAATAAGCTCAATTAAACCATATGACCTTTGATGAAGAAATTGCTCTACCTAAATGAAAGGACACACACCTCACAGAATAGTATATTTAATGTAATATGCACATTTGCTTTTGGTTTCAAACTAGTATCCAAAGATGATCAGGCATTTATATATACAATATATTTATTTATAGATTACATTACATAACCTGAGCTAACAGGCCCATAGTTTGGGTATTCTGCCAATTTAGACAATTTACCAACATTAGTCTGTTATCCTAGTCACATATGCATAAGAATCTCCAGTCCATCGTAAATCTAGGATAACATAATGTAACTTGCAAGCAAATATATTATCGCAATAACAAAATCAAACAAAATGTACCTTGAAAACACAAGAAACGTTAGCTAAATACCAATCCACCAAATCACCAGTGCCTCCATCACCCAGATTAATAACCTGTGAAACTGAAAGGGGAGAGATGAAGGAGTGGTCTGCCCATTCATCACAATGCTAACTGTGCCAAGAGCTTTCAGGTGTGGCGCCAGTGATACAATTACTCTTCCTTCTTTAGATTCCTTGGTATAGATATCCCCAGCATTATGCATTTTTTTGTAAAACAAAATATTTTAACCCAGTGTGATTTCTTGCTATTTTTATCGAATCATGTCTTCATTGTTCTTCATGTTCAATGTTAGATTAAGTAACTAATGTCATAGGTCGTATTTAACTTTATCTTTCTCTCTTGAAACAGGGAGATGGCTGAGAACGACATCCATGATTTTCTAGAGCAGATCAGACCAAATGATCGAGCAGACACGGCCATCTTCTCACTTCAAGATTATGGTAAACAACATACTAGTTCTACTGTATCTCCATTTCTTTCTATTGTTTCTTATGTTTATTGTTTATTGTGTTGGGGTGTAGGGCTGGTCCTTGAGAGGGAGCGGGAGGCATTCAGGATAGGCACTGTGGAGCCTGTTCATCAGCTCAAGGATGACCTGCGCTTCAGACTGGGTGAAGTTCAACATCAGCAGCTCACTGCCCATCAATCAAACTGGGAACAAGTAATACAGCAGGTATCTGTGTGACCTGAAATAAAGATATGTCTGAGCGTCCACTGTTGTGGCCACAGTTAGTTTTAACAGAGCTGAATTGGTAGAGGGCTGGCAGAATGACAGGATTTCTAAATGTAGCCCAGAAAAATAAATTGACAGGGCCTTTTACAGCACCTGGTTTGAAAAATAAAACGGTTCAGCTCTAAAGAATCCTTGATCTCACAACTTGTGTCTTCACAAGCCATTTGGGAGTATTTTATCCCGTCAGTGTACTCAAAGCCTTCAGCAGTGAATCTTCTCGCTCTCTGCAGGTACCAAATCAAAACAGCTTGTCCTGCACACCCAACAGAAGTTTGAGCCCTCCTGCTTGTTCACACAATGATCTCAGCTTGCACTCAGCGTTGCATTCACTGTCCATGAAGCTCTTGTTTGTTAGTTATCCACAGTCCCTAAGTCATCAATTCTGCCTTTGACTCTCAGAGGCTTTTTGGAAGCTCCAGAGATGAATGGCGAGATTAAGGAGTAAGCGGGGGTCTTTAAAGACAGACCAAACTTGGAAAGACCCGTCTGCCAGCCATTTTGTCTCATCTGTGTGGCTCACTCATGCTTGTTTCTTTCCCATGACCCCCCCCTCTGCTCTTGCTGGCCCGTAGCCCCTCACCACCTGATTGCATGGGCACAAAAGGACTCCCCCTTTTTGTCTTTTTCTCTTATTTTCATAAGTTTTGTCCATTTGTTCTCTTTTCGTATTTCACTAAATTGCCTCTTTCTCTGACATAAATTTAGAGAGAGATCCTTTCCCCATGGTGTATAATTGCACTTCCATCCATGAGTGTTTTGAACAAAAACTAATGAGGCAAAGATTGTGAGTTGGTTTGACACTTTACATTATCATTCAGCACTCAAAATTTAATGTTTTAAAAAGATTCAGGTTACCAACTGCACATACAAAGCTAAAACCTCCTTCAGAAACAATGACCAATACAATTTGTTATTGAAGAAAACTGAGATCTGTTTAGACAATATGCAGTGCATTACATCTGATGAAGTGCACCAAGAGATGCGACATTATTGTTGACACCGAAGCTCTTGTGCTGAGCTCTTGTGCTGGTGGTTTAGCAGTCCACAGCAAACTGTGTGTGGAAAACCACAACTGACAAGCATCTAGCCACGGCTGTAGTCTGCATTCAAGTCTGCAGTCACGCTTGGACAAAAAGGGTGCTGATGGACATGTGATGACTCTGCGGAGGCCAACAACAAGGTGCTAGAGGAGAGACTAGAGGAAACTGAATAACATGTCTTCTACAGGATTGAATAGTTGGTATCTGTCTTTTAAGAATGGAAAGAACTGGTTTCTTTCATTGCACTAGCTTTTCGAATAGTTCACAATTAATTGTTTCTGTTGTAATACAGTAAAAGGGATGTGTCCACATAGTCTTTGTGTTTTTTTTTTACTTTAAACACTCTTACAATCCTTCCAATTTTTGAAGCATATCTTGAATATGACTAATCCTAATCCTCTTTGAATAAATAAAGATAGCTACTTCAATTTTAATTCAAGTTTCAAGAGAGAAACAGGCCTAATTATTTGATAAGTGTTGTCTCTATTTCTAACCAGCTGTTTTCCTCCTTCCGATACCTAACATCTTGAATAAGCAGTTACTGATTACTTGCAAGTACTGAAACAGTCCATTGATTAATGTTTGGAATCTAGACATCTGAGAGCGCAGGGGGGACCTGAGTTCAACCACTGCTGTTGATTTGAGCAGACATAGCATAATGGGAAGGAGGAAAGTGTTACACCCAATAGGCTGCTCCGTGTATTCTTACAGTCCCAGATTTGTAGAAGTAATTTTTAGCTACAAGCAGAGTCTTTCTCAAAGCATTATTGATGTCAGAGAAATTCCTGGATAGTCAGGGCAAGATGTGGAACTCTCGCTGCCAAAACGCTTTAGTCCATTTGATTTCCTTGCATAGAACAAGGTTAAACTGTCTGACAGTCATGTTTGCTTTCTAAGCCTGTATTTAAGATTGCCTTTTGTGGGAATATCCTTTAATCTCCAGGTAACCTTTGTTAAAGACCAGCAAGATGAAATTAATGCAAAACTTAATGCAGAGTATCTTGCCTTGGAGGAGGAGATCATTGGACTTGGCTTGGAGGTAAGTTTCTCGTTACTCTTTTTCAGAAAATCGCCAATTTTCAATTTGTATTATAGCCCATGCTTGAGCTCAAGAGGTGATCACTACAGTGTGCCACATAAGCAAATATCTAACATTTCATCCTGAATCTCAAAGATGGTCATATTGTCCTCCGCAGAAATATCTTACTAGTTCCTCAGACAACCTGGTGAACGTAGAATTTGTTCCAGATGATGTTTTGGCTTCAGACTGCCCTTACCCAGAGCTGAAGGATTCCCTGATCCAGGCCTTCCACTCCCTGTCAGAAAGGTACCGGTGCAGGCTGCAGAGTCTCCAAGAGCAACTGCAAAGAACTGACAGGTACCCCCGTGGACAACGTAATTTCAGCTTTGCTTCTTTTTATAATTTCCATATGCTTACACATTGATTAAATGAGAAGATTGCAGCAATTTTTGCAGCTAGTATGGGATTCACTTATGACGACAGTCGCTTCAATATCTTCCTCAGTCCGGATAGAGATGGGCCTGTAATGATTTTCAGCTCTATTTTGATAATGTATGGCAGAACTGTTATGAAGCTGGGCAGATCAAGTTGAAAGATTTAATACTCAGCAGGACATCGACAGCATATCGAGGCACTTTACTCCCCAGAAGAAAGCTGTTGAGCATAAGAAGTGTTTCTCACCAGGAGGTTGATTATATCAGTGTCTCAAAGCAACTTCATGACTTGATTTTTATTTCCATATGGTTACTATATACAGTAGCACTGTTGGCTTCTGTGAGTAGTATGAAGTTTATCACTATGTACCCTCCGGAAATGAAATGGAGTGAGACTAAGGAGGGAGAACATAGTGCCATAGAGTTATCTATTTATTTATTTTGCTTTTCCCATAATGTATTTTCCATGTTGGAATCTGTTTCAGGTTCTGCGGCTGGTTTGCGGGAGACCACCAACGCTTCCAGTTCACTTCATCTCAGTACACTCACGACGTTCCCAACCACAGAGCACTCTGCATGGACATGCTGCAAAAAGTCTTCCCTGAGAAAAATAGGCAGGAGCTGGTCAGTACAAAAATATGTCAAAGAAAAAGAAGATTTATTCAGTTGATTGTTAAGGATATCAACCAAGTTTATCAAATAAAGAAAAAAGATGCAGTGTATGAAAAGTAAATATAGGCATGCACACACTTGTTGATCTTGTCTTGGAACATCAAACAAATAACTGTTTGCTGTTTTACTTTCTCTTATATGATAGCAAACTGAGGATGTCTGGTTTTGAACTGATGGTTGGACAAAATAAGAAATTTCAAGACGTCACCTTTGGGCTACGGGAACTTGCAATGTTCCTTTGCAGTTTCTCACTACTTTCTGGCATTTTATAAACCAAATGACTAATCAGTATTAAGGCTAATTGAAAATAAAAACAAATTGTGTATCTGGCAAGGTTTCACTGAGAGTAATGCTCTCTATTTCAGGGGAGTCTCAGTCACAGTCTGATCTGCTGACCACTGAGCTATTGGAGTCAGATGTGCTTTGCTCAAGAGCACCACTGCCCACTGCCCTTTCAATGTTTCTCCATGGCTGTGCTGCACAAAATGCACATGCCCCACTTCCGTGGATGGAGACACAGATGCACATACTGTATATTGATGCACTTCCACACACACACACACACACA
>JBCAUF010000476.1:19166778-19177120 GCA_038406115.1 Haemulon aurolineatum
ATTTCCCTAGTACAGGTGCAAAATCGATTTTACGAGTTTATGTTTTTAACATCGATGTAATTAAATAATCGCGATTAATCAAACAGGCCTAGTTTGTTGCAAACCTCCACTGTTTTTTGCAGTCACCATCTAAAACCACTTTTTTTTTTTTTTTTTAAGTGGTCTAGATGAATGCATCCCTTTCCAGTGTCTTTGGTTCATGTCCAGTGAATTTGGAAATTTGAGTGTGTTGCTGGTGGTTTGCGTGCATGCGGGAGAAACTGTTCATTATTCGAGCGGTCGAGAAAAAGGGGGATCATTGTCTGTGCTGCAGGCAGAGCCGAGCCGAGCAGTCTTTCCTCTGGAATGTTTGGAAAGTGTGAATGGTGGTCAGTTCCTCGGGCCGGCCTCTGCCGACTTGATGAGATCCACTCTGTGTGTGTGTAGTGTGTGTGTGTGAATGCGCATGTGTGCAACCCCCGCCCTTAACTGGTTTCTGCAGGAGCGCTGCAAACCTGTGATTTGTGCACGCTCGAGCCTCAGTGTCTGTGTGGTCCCATCAAGGGAAAAGCTCCAGGAAGGAACAAGAGTTTTCCGTCAACGTTCATACTCATAATCACCTCCTCTTGAGTCATAGCTTAGCACAAGTGGATGCTCCCATCTGTCGCTTAAGCAACTTAAATCTGTAGTCTTTAGCTTCGGTCTGATGAAAAATAATATAAACGCTTCTCTCCCCTCGCAGCCGAGGTGCTGTCCAGCTACAGCGTCACCACGCTCGCCATCGCCATCGTGGCGCCCGTCATCGTCCTCGTCATCCTCTCCGCCATCGCCATCCTGGTGTTCAGGCGCATCCACCGCAACCAGATGGAGAGGCTAACGTCGCGAGACGCAGAATATGGAACCATCGACGGTCTCATAGCGTCCAACGTGGGGGAGAGCACTCTGGCGGTGAGTAGTGGACGCCGTGTGGGAGGCTACCTCCAAAGCTCATTAGAAAGAATGGTCAAAAAAAGCTGCTCGAGGCATATTTTAATTGACTGCTACGCTCAATGTTGAGCCAAAACAAATCCCAGTCCTTTATTTTCACCAGCCTCTTTCCCTCTATGCTGGTTGCCATGTACCGAAGGGGTTATACATTGACCTCAACCTCTGGTAAAGCACAGAACATCTGCTGTTTGAATTAGTGAATAAAAATTGTGCAGTACCTCCGTTGTCTGGCTAAAAGGGTTAGTTTAACACGGCCATTTTCATTAGGAGATTATGAGAAGGAAACTGTGGAAAGACCTAAACTGATGCGGTTGTACAAATTGATGCATCTGAGAAATGCAACGTGAGCACAGCCGTATTTTGTTTCAGAAAACGCATGTCAGACAGCAGTTCAGATCAGGATCAGCGAGATATTTTTGAAATCCTTTATGGTGCACAACCATTTCACAGCACCCGAAAACATTAATAATTCAGATGTAGTTGTTGTCAAGTGCAAGTTCCAATATTTAAAGACGTGACATCATTTTGAGAGCGATGGCAGAGCAAAGCTTTTTTTTTTTTCATTTTGGGCGGTACGGTGGCTCTTTTCCGTACACATGGATCATAGATGGAGCCTTTAAAGTCCTGCTGAAGTACAGCTATGTACAAACAACGAAAGATGGAAAACCCCCTTCCAAAATTATGTGTTGTGTTAACTCAAGGGATTCAGCTGATAAGTTAAAACACTGTAGGATTAGCGGGGACTTCCGCCCCATCTTTGTACACAAGATGGTAAACAATGGAGGCGCGATAAACCCTGCTTGCCTCTTTTATAATCCAGGCAGTCATTTGTTGCCTGTAATCAAGAGTTCAGTCTTATATGCCGTGATTGACTCAGACACGGCACCAGCGCTGAATTGAAGACAACCTTGAATGGTTCAAAGAAAGCACTTTTTTTTCAATGAATTGGTTAAAGCGCCGAGTTTGTGAGCGCAGACGCATTAAAGGAGCGAATCACTGAATACGTAGCAATAAAGAAAACCCAAGCCTCATGTTGTGTTAGTAAATGTTATGAAATCAGAGATACTCTGCACAAACATACAGCGTTTAAGCCTCAGTATACAATATTATAGTGCTTAGTGTTGCTGTTAGATCAACATCTGCAACGTCTGTCTCCAAAAAGGATTAAATTCAGCAGTTCAGGCTATCACCTCAGAACTTTACAGATGATAATGTCAGGAGTTTTTGGCCATTCATATGCAAAATATATTTAAACCAATGCTTAGTGGCGACCATGCATATGCATGAAATGTGTATGCATGTAGGTGGGTGTTGCTATTGCTGGAATGAAATTGTTGTTGTCTCCTCAGTCATTTTTCCAGTCTGTTGGCGGAATGTCTTTCACTATTTATTTTCCCTCCACTCAACCGTGGATTGTAAGTTTTCTGCGGAGTGGTTTGTGTTTTGAGGCCCGCTAAACTGATCCAGAGTTTAGGTGGAGCCCTGTGGTCAGGGTTTTTAGTCTGAAAGACAACCCAGCACATTCACTGGCTCACCCCACTGTGTAATCAAGTTCAGCAGAAACTGCTCACGGTCTAGGTCCATTTTGTGCCTCTAAACCATCACGCACACGCACATTGTGCATTGAGACACATTTGTATACTTTTTTTTTTTCATAGGAAGCATTTATGTCACATCTGTCGCTAAGATTTGTCTCCTTCGGCTGTCATAGAACAGTGAATCTCTTTTGTAACCACGTCTAAACTCCTCAAAGCCCAGATTATCCCATTTTTCTTTTAATTCTGAAACTTCTGAAAAAACATGTACAACTGTTAAAGTAATGTAAAAATGTGTTTGTGTGTGTCAGAGAGAGAAATAGATGATTTTTGTTTTCTTTCTAAACCATTTCCAAAGTCCATCAATGCGCCTGGCAATAGAAAGCCCAAATATGGAGCCACAGAATGTTTGTTTCAGCATAATTAAAAAGTGCTTGGCAGCTCCACGAGAAAGATTATTAGGAACAGTGGTGTGGCTGTGAAAGGCAAATCGGACTGAAACACATGTGCTCGTCCCTCTGCAGCCTGCTGCCCAGAAGTCATCTCTGATTATAATGATATTGCAGCGTTCTGATTGCATCCTGCCGCTTAACTGCCTGGCCCAAATACACCCCCCACCCCCCTAAAAACAATCCTCCTGTACCAAAGAGAGGGATTTAAACTCTCTGCAGAGTAACTCATCATTCATTTTATAGCCTCTGTCTTGCATTCCTCTGTTGTGATTCCAAATTGTCTCTCAGGCAGCTCTTGCATTATGCATCTGTTTATCTGAGGCATCACTCTTCTCTGTTGTTTCCAATCCTCGTCCCTCCCCACCCCGCAGAGTCGTTTGTTTTGCTCGGGCAGCTGCCGGTCTCCGTTTGCTGCGCACTGCCCTCCTGTGTCGGCGGCGGGACGCTGCACGTCTTAAGGCCCAGAGATAAAAATAAAAGGCTTAGCAGCATTGCGCCTGTTTTCGAGTCTGGCCCTTGGATTAGATAAAATCTCCAGCGCCCACACCAGTCACCAGGGAGGGGGTGGCACTTCTGTTGTTTACTCAGCAGGGGGCACTCCGCACCTCCAGCACAGACACACACACACACACACACCCACTCGCACACACACAATATCCTGGTGCACACACGCAGCTTGCCCCCCTCCATTCTATGTGGGTGCCACATCAAAAGGCATGCTTGCATTAGTCACCATCTGAGTCCCAGATGCTCCTTATTTCATCATTTTTTTTTTAGGCTCGAGCCACGGGATTCCTTCGGGGAGCTTTCCATTCAAATAGCTCACTTGCAAATATACACAAACACATGTAGCTATACAAGCTCCTAACTCTTTTTGTTTCTGTCTCCTTTCTTTTCTCCCCCCCTCCCCCAGGATCTGCTGGATCACTCGTGCACTTCAGGAAGCGGCTCAGGACTCCCTTTCCTCGTTCAGAGAACCGTCGCACGACAAATCACACTCAACGAGTGCGTGGGTAAGTGTCCCGTTTAAAAGGCCGTTTTTTCATATTGACAATAGCACACAGAACTCAGCCTCCTCATTCATCTCAATGAGGCACTCCCACAGTGCTGACACAGGGGGTGGGGAGGGGGGACGGGGACGGGCCCTGGCAGACAATGTGGCAAAGTCTTTTTGAAACGTTGGGCAAATACAGTGTGTGTAAGGACATATATGCCACACACGAGTATAGAGGATGGAGTTGCAGAGAGGACACTGGTTCATTTTTTCACTGATATAATAATAATACACACTCTTTTCTGCCCTCATTTGAAAGACTTCAAACACCCTCCGAACATGCAATACAAGCACTTAATCTACAGTCCTGTTTATCTTGTTCAAAGAATGTGCAACAGTTTCGGCAATCAAGTTCCTAGAGCCAAAAATTGCACAATTTTTTATTGTTGAGTGTCAGAGAAAACAGTACTAAAACAAACCCTATTTGGATAAATGGTGCCAAAGTTATCAGTGTTGCAACTTAATCTGGACTTCACTCATCAGTCGCTGCTATTGCCACAATTTGTTGCTGCTGCCAGGTTCCACAAACTAATTGAACAAGTTCAGTGTGAATGAATGGATTTTTTGCCACAAGGGGGCAGCAAAACGCACTGACATTTACTCAGACACCTCTGTGCAACCTGCTTCCCCCTTCTCAGATACAGTAAGTTCAAGCGAGGTCACTAACCAGACACACGTTGATCCCTTCACACCAGAAGCAAACAGACATTTGTACGAGTCCACCTCTGTGTGAGCCATTTGGTCATTTCTCTCATTGTTTTTGCCCGCCAGGTAAGGGCCGTTACGGTGAAGTGTGGAGGGGCCAGTGGCAGGGAGAGAGCGTCGCAGTCAAAATCTTCTCCTCCAGAGACGAGAAGTCCTGGTTCAGAGAGACGGAGATCTACAACACAGTGCTGCTGCGACATGAGAACATCCTGGGTATGCACTTTATTACATTTATACGGGCCATTTGTTGTGATAATGAAAGATAATTGTTTACATATGTGTATAGCTGTTTTTTTATGAAAATACAGCATAACCTTGATTGCTTGTGGCAGGACATAGAATAAAAAAAACATTTATTTATTCTTTTTTATACTACAATGTATTTATCTCTTGTTTTTAAAAGTAAGAAGTAGATTTGCAGATCATTGCACGTCTTTGTAACTTTACTGGCTTTATCTCTATTATTTATTGTACAAAAGTGTCCAAACACATCCCCATTGGTTACATCTTACGGTGTGCGTGTTAATCACAACTTTCCATTAACTGCATTGATATATTTCTCTCAATTCAGGCTTCATAGCTTCGGACATGACCTCGAGGAACTCCAGCACTCAGCTGTGGCTGATCACTCACTTCCACGAGATGGGCTCCCTGTACGACTACCTGCAGCTCAGCACCCTGGATGCGTCCAGCTGCCTCCGCATGGCGCTCTCCATTGCGAGCGGCCTGGCGCATCTCCACGTCGAGATCTTCGGCACTCAGGGCAAACCGGCCATCGCCCACCGAGACCTCAAGAGCAAAAATATATTGGTTAAAAAGAACGGACAGTGCTGCATTGCTGACCTCGGTGAGAATACTGTCAGATCATATCGATAAATACGCCAATGTTTGTGTGTTTATTTCCCTACTCCTTTCAATCTAATAGCTGGTCATTATAAACTAATGTGCAGCCAGAGATCCCAGAGTTTTCAAAAATAAAAGAAATATGTCACGCTGAACTTTGGGGAAATGTGTATAAAATTACACAAATACAACTAGAATATTAACATTCGATTTATGGCTAAGAATTCACTTTTTACTTTTGAATCTGAGTATTTCACTCCATGAAAACATAATTTGGCATCAATAAAGAGCTGATAAAAGCTGATGCCAATAGCTGATGGGGTTAATGGTTCATGGGCATTGCATAAAAAAAAAAAAGCATCTGAAGTACTATCAGCCAGTACCCACATGGACTTGCGTAGCCATATTTGTAGTTAATTTAGGAGGAACAACCACTTCCAAATGTACCACTCGGTCCTAATAAAAAACACATTTAGAGGAACTCAGACCACTTTATCTAATACACCAATGTTCCTTTTGCAGATGCTTGGATAAAAACCTAATTCAGGTACACACCATAACCTGGCGACAGGCTCAACATGTTTACAGGCTTGATGTTATGAAGTCTGCTCCGCGTGACGCATTTTGCTGTCCCGATAAACATGGTGGCTGTTGTTTTTCTCCCAAGCGAGTTGTTCTTATGTCGGAGTACATCCTGTGTAGGGGGAACAGGATTGTTTACCACAAACAAGTAGTGTTGCCGCACTTAAATCAGTTGATGGAGCGGGTTGAGTGTTTTGTCCGTGTCATAGTTGTCGTAGACTGGAAACGTACGTTTGTCTCTGCTCAAAAATGTGTTTTGCTCGTTAATGCTTCACTTGGATGCTCTGCTGTGTGTTTTTGATGAGGGAGAAAAAGTAGATGTAATTCTCAGGAGTTGTCATTATTATATGTTTTATGCCTGGAGGGGATCTTTAAAGTGTTGTGTGTTTTCATGCTAGGTCTGGCGGTCATGCATTTTCAAGACACTAACGAGCTGGATGTGGGCAACAACCCTAAAGTGGGCACAAAGCGTTACATGGCCCCCGAAGTGCTCGATGACTCCATCCAGATGGACTGTTTTGAGTCCTACAAGAGAGTGGACATCTGGGCCCTGGGCCTCGTCCTGTGGGAGATTGCCAGGAGGACAGTCAGCAATGGTCAGTATGATTTTTACACAACAGTGTCTGGCTGGATTCAGTTTAGTCCTCTCTCATTTACATCAATTATTTTCCAGGGTCATGTGTTGGGCTTGTATGTTACAAATTTGCATCACCCACAGGCAGTATATTGTGTGATAAAACCTATTTGGGGAGAATATTTACCATAGATATCTTATTTCTGTATTAGTGATTTGAAAAAAATCAGGGAAAATAGGTTAAAAACATCACTGTCAACACGTGGTTCTCCGCATAATCAACGCATCATTGCTTTAACTCAGACAAAGTAAAAGCTTTTCTGCTATTGATAGAAAGATTTGGCCTTGATACACACTTCAGCAGCCACTGTCTGTGGTTTGTCAGAGGCCAGCGGCAGCTTATGTGTAATAAAACCGACTTTCTCCGTTCGCTGTCAAATGGGTTTATTGCTTTATAGTAGGAAGTGGGCTTTCAGCAACACTTAAGATATTGATTTAGCCCAGACACAGTAACCTCACATCTCTGTTTTGTCCCACGACTGCACTTGAGAGCAAGTTAAGGGCGAAATAGCCCAGCCATCCTCTTTTCTATGCCTTAACGTATTTTATATGTTAGCCATTCCTCAGCGTAACTTGTATTTTTACACTTAGTTCTAAGTGATGTGATCTTGAAAGTGAACTGTTGCACACTCTGCTCCACTTGTAGGCATTGTAGAAGACTACAAGCCACCTTTTCATGACGTGGTCCCGAGTGATCCCAGTTTTGAGGACATGAAGAAGGTCGTGTGTGTGGACCAGCAGAGGCCTAACATCCCTAACAGATGGTTCTCAGACCCAGTAAGTAGTATTCGAACAGCCAATAAATACATAGCACTTAACTTTAAGTTCTGGTGATGTACAGAAATAAAAGCACAGCACTGACTGACTGATTTTTCCTTATTCATTTTCAGACTTTAACGTCCATGGCCAAACTTATGAAGGAGTGCTGGTACCAGAATCCATCAGCGAGATTAACAGCGTTACGCATCAAAAAGACTCTCACAAAGATCGACAACTCTCTGGACAAAATCAAAACAGACATTTGAGCCTGCCTTGAGAAGAAGAGGCAGACACACTAAAGGCCTTTGAAGACATCCAGAGGGTGGACCATCTTAGAGGAATCTCAAAAGACAAGAGACTTGATGGGTTCAGTGCCCTTATAGTGGCACAGACCTATATTTATTTTAAAACACTTGGCGGGACACATTTTGGCATCCAAAGATGGCTTACAGGGCATTTTTGAGACTGCCAGTGGTCTTGGAAAGAGGAAACTATCTATTCAACTTATGACATAGGAGCTGGACTATTAGCAATGTTCTTCAAGGAAGAAACCGTTACCTGGGCATTCGAGTAGGCTTGCTTTTGTTAAAACCGCAGATTTTGTTTGACACATTTTTTTTTAGTTTGAAAATGTCTGAACATATTAGCAGTTTCACTTTATCTCTTCTCTTGTACTGCATTGCTCATTTGCATTATGGTGGATTCATTTGGAAAAGAGGTCAACTTGCCAATTGAACTTGCCAATTTAATCTGCATCTACTTTCTTAAACACAGCCGGCGGTGTTATGTTTTACTTCGTGTGTCTCGCACCTTTGTTTACAACGCTACCAGAACAAATATCTTGGATCTCAACGATCCTGTTAACATTTAGTCGCACGGCTGCATCAATGGCACTGTTCTTTTCCTGAGATATTGTCCAACTAAAGGTACTCTGTCGCAAACCTTTTGTATATTACCAAGGATTTTACATTGAATTATGTACCTGTTCTATGTTTTGTTTCTTCAGCTTTACAGAGACAAATGCTAAAAGAACAAATAAAATATCTGCTAGATGATGCTGAACTCTATTCCTCCAGAGGCCTGTAAGTAAGCCTGTAAAGCCTGTATACTGTCTTAACGCGTGCATTGTTGTCTTAATGCGTGCATTGTCAAGTAAATGAAGTCAAACTTCAGCCTTTTTTATTTCTTTAACATTTTATATCAATTAGTGAATTATATTAATTAAATAGAAAAAATGTGTTTTATCTGTCTCATTTGTTTGTCTTGTCACTCCATACTGAAATATCCCAATAATTTTCAGATTGATTAAGACAGAGTTTTGTACAGACGTCCATGGTTCCCAGGTGATTCATTCCACTGATTCGTGCTCCTTTAATGGCACAGGTGGTTGACATTTTTGCTTTTTGGTAGACATGTCTCGACAACTTTTGGATTGACTGTCATGACATTTGTTACGTATATCCATTGTCCTGCAGATGATGTGTCTGGACAGGGACTTAAGTGATCCTCTGACTTTTCCTGCAGCAACTCCAGGAGGTCAAAGTTTTCATTAGTCCTTTGAAATATCTCAACATCGTCTTGATAGATTGGCACAAAAGTTTGAGCAGACATTCATGGTTCCCAGATGATGGATCCTACTGACTTTGGTGATTCCTTGACTTTTCTTTAAATATCAGTGTAGCCCCACCAGTAACCTACATTGTCACTATCCGTACCATGTATAGTTTTGAATCAAACCCTGTCTACCTCCCTCTAACTATTCCCTTGGCACTTCAGTCCAGTAGGAAACTGCCCACAGTGTAGTAGGGACAAAGTCATTTGCCTTTCAAAAATAAAGTGGACTCTTGCAGTGGTCAGCCTTCCAGCTAAAACCCAAATCCCATATTTTGGTGGCTGCCTTTGTTCTTGTCAGCACAGGTAGAAATGCTTCATCTGAATTCATTAATCTAGTATACAGTTATTTCTACACAATAATCTATTTCTGTACTGTAAAAAGGTCGACGTCCGCACCGATAATGCAACATGTTAATTTATATTCATTTTGAAAAGGTCAAAAGCCCAGACGCCTTCCCTGCCAGCTGTAAACTGAAACTGCATGCACAGCAGATATCTTGGCAGATGTCAAACAGAAACTGGGCTCCTGGTGGTTCTCAGACTGATTAATATGCTGGAGGAGGTACGGGGCCAGATGATAGAAACACAACAGTGGATGTCTGACAGTGCCGAGACGCCCTGCTCGCATGTATCAACAGCTGTCAGACCTTCCACATAGACTGTCCTCATATTCAGTGTCATTTGATCCATCCTGCACCCACAGAGCACTGAGGTTCGAATCCTCCAGTTTAAAAATCCCATCGTGTCCCCCTGCCCAAGGTCCTGTGCCGGGTTTGTATTTTTTCGGACTTCTATGTACTAAGAATGGAGTAGGAAGAAGTTTTTTTAATCAGTGCCCCCCTTCCAGAAAGGATCTCTGTTTTGGGGTCATCAATGTGTTGTCACATTCACTTGTCACAGTTAAAAAAACTGACATCAGATGTGATTGATCCTGACCATTTTTGACTGGTTCACACACACTTCACACTTTCCACTCACTGTGTTCTGATATCCATGTTTTGATATACCTCAATGATGATTGCCTGTCCAGATTTGATTTGTAGGAAACAAAGCTATTTTTTTGTTGTTAATGGCACTAATATAATATCTGACAATAATATCTGACTTAATGTAATGAAGTGAAAATGCACCATGAAAATGCTTGAAAAGTGATTGATTTGACTATGGTAAAGATGCAGGAACCCATAACAGAGCGGAG
>JBCAUF010000476.1:19230118-19243214 GCA_038406115.1 Haemulon aurolineatum
TATGCCCATTGTGGCATTTTCTGTTATAAAAATATTCCAGGTGGCTGTATTCGATAGTTGCTTTTCATTTGGTGATAAAATGTGAGAAAACAGTGAGAATTCCCATCACAATTACCCCCAGTAAGTCATCAGTCAAATACAGATTTTCAGTTTCAAGGAGCAGACAAAACATCCTCACGGCTGAAAACCTGGAGCCAGTGAATATTTGCCAGACTATAGCCAATTCATCGACCGATCGTTTAATCTCTACACATTTGGTCACATTTTCTTTTCTTGTGAACTTTTTTCCTGTTTGTTAGAGAGCCACCACCCCCATCCGCCAGTCCACAGGCACCGTCCTTAGCATCCACGTGATATTAAACAGGCAAGTCAGACAATGCTATTCATTTGTCTCTGCTATTAACTACACAGGAACTTGTTCCTTGAGTATTTATGCCCAGACTAGAAGGTATCTTTTTCTTTTCATCAACACCTTATTGCCTATAGTTTTGTCATAAAGTGAGGACAAACTGTAGGAGCCTGCCTTCATCCTCATTAAGGGTCTGTTCTACAGAAGTGTGAATATGTAAACTTTTAATAAGCGCCCTGACAGACTAAAGTTGATGCCAGTTCTTTTAGTGCTGAGGTGGGAGTGGTAATGGCACCAAATACTGGACAAAAGGTATATGTATGTATAAAAAAGGCAACCATAATGAGTGTCAGCGTGTGTGTGTGTGTGTGTGTGAGGGAGAGAGGACGAGGAAAAACCTTAAGGTGCTCATCCGTTTCAAGAGACGCGGAGATTTTTTATATGCGCTCCCTTTCTAATTTTAATTCCTCCTCTCCTCTCTTCTCCTCTGATTCCTACTGACCTCCAGTCTAGGTCTGTTAGATGTAGTCCAGGTCATGGCAGACAAACGAACGATGGAAATATCAAAGCCAGCCCAAGGCCTTTACATTCGGTTTTCTGCTCCAGGTAATCACAGTGTGTAGATCAGTGCAGAGCACAGCTGAGGCCTTGTCTTCTCCTTAGCCTGTCTTCCCTTCCTGTGTCCTCCTCCGTGGGGCCGAATTCTCCGACTCCATTTCTGCTGTCACAAGCAAATCGCGAGGTTAATTACGTCTTAATACAGTGTGGTCACCGGTATCCAAAATGGCAAATTCTAATGAGATTTCATTAATTGAAACGGACGCTACATATTCTCTGCAAAGACCACGAGGTGCAAGGAAATCTGAGCGCCGTGGAGTGATGGTGCCGTCTATCCATTAGACATGGACCTGGATCCATCTGGAGGCAAAGTGTTTGTCAGAAAAGCAGCCCAATTGTGTGAGATCATGGCTGGCTGTTCAGCGCGCGAGGTTCTGAAGTGTATCGAGTGGCACAGCCGAGTGAGTCGAATAGTCTGTGGTCTATTGATAACTCGCGCCTGTTTTAAAATCCTGGCACAACAATGCAACTAGGGCCTTGTGTGCTCCACTGAGCAACAATACCTTCTCTCACTGGCAGCTTCAGTGTAATGATGACAAACAACAATAAAGGAGCTCCTTTTTTTTCACAGGCCTCTCATTCCTGGCACCTTTTGATAAGGATATTTTTTAAGTTTATCCACAGATATACTCTGGGTATTTAGAGGGAATAATTATTTTATTTTAATTTTGGGGTCGCTATGTTGACAACAAAACAAAGCATTTACTCCAGGAAGACCAACAGACAGCTGTTAAAAGGAAGAGACCGTCCTATCTTCATTTCTATCTTTTCTTTGCTCTTTGCCCACCCACCTACCCACACAACACAACACACACACACATGCTCGCCGTCTTCCTTCCTTCCCCGCCTCGCTCCTCTTGCTGTCTGTCTCAGTGTGCGTATAGAGCTGGTTGGCTGGGCCAGTAGCTGGGAGGTATGGTGGAGTGTAAGCGGTGTTGATGTGGATGGCCCCTGGTCAGAGGCCAGGGCCTGGCTGTTAAAACGCAGCCTCTTTTGTGCGTCAGAGCCAGCATCGCCGGTCCCGTTCCACCCCTGTCGCTAGGGGTGGGGAGGCATTTACCCGCCGCGCGCATTCATTCCATTGGCGTCGCTTGATGCCGGGCTAAATGGCATTGTTACAACGTGCCTCTGAGAAGTGTTGACAGGTCCATATGCTAATTTTAATGAATACAAGGGAGCTGTGGTTTTATTCACCTCAACTCAGCTGCAGAATCCGATCTGCACCTAGACTAGCAAATATAATTGCGGCAAACTCAAATGAGCTCATTAGGAAATGTATTGAATTTACACATTATTTCCAGTAGTTAAGCTGAGTTATTTTCCCCAAGGACTCAATTACATACTCATTTGTGACTCAGGTAAATGGCTTTCTGCGTGTGACTTTTTCAACTGCAAAATTGTAGTCACTGAATAATTTGTAAGAAAGCTGTTGTACAAGCACGTCTATTGACATTCATTTGTGTGAGAATTTCAAAATGAAAAAAAAAAAAAAAAAAAAAACTGCAGACAAGATAACGACTCGCTTTTGTTCCTTTATTCACTTCATTTGATTAACTCATAACATTTCATTCACTCGTGAGTTATTTGAACGCGTGCTCATTTGTCTTCGGCGGGGTTTTCCCCTCGCAATGTTTTCGTTCACAACAGGCTTGTTGTCTTTCTGACACGTGTAATTTCATCAGCGAGCGTGCGGGTGAACTTTGTCCAGTCAAAAGTGCCAGCGCAAGTGCTTTTTCACAATGGAACGGGACAGAACGCTCGATCTAAAAAAGACCTGGTGAGTCAGGGTTCAGTATCAGGGATTATGCCAGCCTACTGTGCTCTGAAATGAAAGTGAACATTCATCGGGTGACTCACTTCTTGAACCACGTCCTCCCTGGGCCACAATGAGGAGGATTGTTGGAGGAGCGGACATGGTGTGGAAACTATGTGACAGAGAGGAGTGTCCAAAATTCAAATTGCTCGTAAAAATTGCTGTTTGTTCTGTGCGAGAAATGGCCTGATTCGCTGGAAAACAACAGAGAATTTTGGATGGGTAAGCAGAAGGGTTTCCACAGAGCTTTGTATCGGGCTTGTGCTGGATGAACTAAAGTGACTCTGGCACTTGGCAGAGTTCCCAGGAGCACATTGAAGACAGTTTCAGGCAGTTGTGGCGGACTTCAGTGATCGAAATGTGCTACTGATGCGTGGCATGCATGATATAATGTCCCACAACTTTGCTGTGATCTCCTCATGATTGGGAGAGTGGTGCCCAGCAGGGAAACAACTGGGCCACCCACAGAGAGGCTCTTTTTTTCTTTTTTTTTTTTCTTTCTTGGGTGGCACATACTGGATGGTAACAGACGAGATTTTGGAGAGGATCACTTGTCATAAAGGTCATTCTCCAGATTCAGACGCACCGTATCACGAGCGCACTGGCCTACTCCTTACTCTGCTGAGCCAGCAAGCCGTCCAGGGCGTGTAAAATTTAGTTTCGTGTCATTCTGTGCACCTCCGCGTTCGGATTTTATGGTATCGTGATCTAGGTTGGCTGTCCTCGCCCATGGAGTGGCCATGAGGGGAGTAGCGGGACCAGTCCTTTGTGCTGCCCGGGCCCTTACAAGCCTCGGTCCAAACACATCCTCTGCACTCAGCTGTAAATATCACCAACAGCTGGTGGCACGCAAGTTAGTCGTGCTTAACAAATTACTGGCCTACATGTGGAGGGGCAGGGGTGCTTCACTTGCCTCCTTGCCAACTGAGCAACCATAGAGGAGCAAGCTGCAACAAACTGGTTTACGGAGTTGAGCGGAGAAATAATTTGAGCCCGTCTTCTTCTGCGGCCAGAGAGATTTTTTAAAGTAAAAATCTATACAGATTAGCTCTGCAGTGTTGTCCAGCACGGCGGATAAACCGCACTGTTGTGATCGCGTCACCTCCAAGCTGAAAAAACAACAGAAGGTCAAACTTTTTGGAAACGCAAACCTGTTTGATCCCGCCCATCTCGGCTCCCACTCCTCGCAGACGCAGCGCTCTGTTCGGAGAGATAGGAATTATCAAAGTCACCTTTGAGCTCGCTAGCCCGTCTAGTGCTCGTGGTATCACACATAATGACATTCAGTGTGGCCCAGATCACATTTATGATAGCATATTTGATACAGCTGTACACCGGCAAAAGAAAAACGTGGCCTAAAAGAATAACCCCCCCCCCTGCCGCCCCTTTTTTTCCCCCCTTCTCAGTTTAAACACAATCCATTTTCCAGTGTAAATCACTTGTCACTCCATTGCAAATGTAACTGCTCTGATCTGAAAGAGAGAGGTGGAGAGAGAGAAAGAGAGAGAGTAAAGATTATCTTTTGGGCCATTTCACTGGCACCGTTGCGTGACAGAGACTGACAGCTCTTTCAGATGACTGACAGGTGTCCTTTGAAATGCCGGTGAAGCAGCTTCTGTTCAGACTGTTGAAATGCATATTTGGAGCTCTTATCATAAAGGCATGGATGGCCCAGATAGGTGCCGTTAACATTGCAAATGGCTCCAGAATTATTCATTGTCAGTGCTGCGGGAAAGAATGGGGGGTGGGTGGGTGTGGGGGGGGTGAAGTTTGATTATTCTGCTCACACAATGGCAGGGTGCTTAATGATTCCTCTCCACCTTGGCAGCGGCATGTGCCGACTTCAGGCGCTAGCGGCGGGTGACACAGGTCTGGCCAAGTGTTAGAGCAAGATCATACGTCCGGGCCCCATTTTAATTTCTAATACATTAATCTTTTCCTCGCAGATCCTCCATGAATATTCCAGGGCTCCTTGTTTGTCGGGAAGGCTGTCTCGCTTTCATCTATTCAGGTGGTTTCATTCACTGTGAAAGCCAGCTAAATGGACCCGATCAGTCAATGACAACCGGGATACAATAGAGCCCGGTAACACGTCCCTTTTCTCCTTTCAGCCTTCTGATAGACAACCCTGACACCTGCTCCCTGGGGAGACCCTCCGCCAAGTCAGTGCACTGTTCCTTGAGAGACTTCCCTTACTTTATCAGCCCATAAAGGATTGTCACAGGTGACTATATCAGCGGAGGTATGGAGCTGCTCCCCGTGACCTGCCCCCGGCGCCGAGAGGTCGAGGCACCACGCGCCGCATCACAAGCGGATTAAGGTGGCTTAAACACTGTCGTACAAGCAGACTCAGTGCTTCACACTTTCTAAAAATGTTAAGCCTTTGTTCTCCTCCATTAATTAGCATTGTCTTAAGTTCATTAGACCACTGCTCATGTTGTTACTAATGAGGCAACGTAGGCCACCTACATCAGCCGTAGCTTTGTAGAGCCTGACCTGACAATGGCTCCTGCGCCTTTCCTGTCCACGGTGTAATGACATGCACAGGATGCAGGAACACAGATGCAGCCCCGACTAAGACACACACTAATTAATGGTTAAATTTCTAAATCTAATGATCATTAGACATTACGACACAACAAGTCACAGATATGTTTAAGAGGACAACGCTAAATGTGCCCTCGTATTAGTGTGTTGACTGATGATGTGTTGATTTATAACAGTGACCAGTTTCCCGCCTCTGTTAATAGCTGAGGTTGGCTGGTGTGAGATTAACACATTTTTAGAGGCTCGGGTGGTGGTGTAAAAGTTTGTTCTCTTCTTTTCTAAGAGATATTTCAGGGCAGTGCGCTTGTGCTTAATCCAAATGAGCCCATCAGTCAAAGCTCTCTTTTCCACGGCTAAATGAGACTCACCGGGGCCTGTATTCTAGCGCAGCAGCACACAGCGCTATAACTCAACGCAGAGAGCACCTTAACAGAGGAAACTTAAATGTGCATTGGCATATATGGATATTAGAAGTGTCAAGGCTAGTGATGTAGATTGGGTGCCATTCATAATTATGATATCTGATTTCGGCTCAAAAGGGACGCTCTAGAGGGGAAGCGGGGGGAGAGCACCAATATTTTAATGGAGAAGAGACAGCCTTCTCCCTCAAGGAACATCCTCACTGACACTGGCTGCTGGAAAATTGGGATTTATACTTCCTGTTTTCTATTAATATGGAGATGAATACAGGTGTTCCTGTGTCGTAAAATTAGTTTAGCTCTTGCAAATTGCAATTACACGTGTTGGGGAGAGAAAAGTGATGTCTATGCATTTTCACAGGCAAGAGAAAATGTGGGGAAATTAGGAAAAATATCGAGATTTAAAATGAACATAATAACGTGTAATTCTATCCTCTCCAGCCCCCTCAGCCCAAGTCTGGCAGCTGTACCTATTTGTTCTGGTGGTGGCTTAACAGACTAGTACACTTTTCCTCGCTGCTCATGCGAGGGAGAAGCGCAGCAAATAAGCTGTGAAACGTTTCCCTCTTCAAGGGTTAGGACTTGGGAAGGGCTTCAAACCCCAAGGAAGTCATCCAAAATTCCCTGCTGCCTTCCTAAGGGGCTTGTGGAGGGCATTGTTGAACAGAGGACACTGGTGAATGTACTAACAAGGTGAGGTGGGGCTAGCAGCAGTGATCGGCTTATGGCTGGTGCACCCTGGCACAGCAGCCCACCAGGACCAGTCGCTTTCCTCTACATGAAAACTGGAAGCCATAGAGGGTAGCAGAGATGCTTCCCACAAGCAGACCCTGGGAACTTTTTTGAAACAAAAAAAAAATAATCTGATAAATGCATAGAATAACTAATCTTGCACCACCAAATGTATTTGTATGACTCTTAAAAGTCTGCTGAACACTTTGATTTTTGGGGGTGATGCTGATGCTTATACCGATATTAGAGAGTAAAGATTTCTGATATTGGAATACGCACATTTTTTGCAATGATGCCTCAAATGTGGCTATCAAACATATGTGACAAAGACAAGCAATGAAGATATTTTACAGTTTAAAAATAAACGTGACTGTCCAAATTGATATCACAAATGACTGAAACAGTAAACTTCACTGGGAATTTAATACTTATAAATTACCCAAAGCATCTTTCTGTTTGAAAAGTGTTCATACTGGTAAATATCGGACAACATATATGCTTATACAGATATATCTGTGATGGGCCAATATCAGACAATAATACTGGCCAACCGGTTAGGCTCTAATTACGTGTGAGACTAATGAGTCTTTCTTGAGTTTCTGCTAGTGGAGGGGTAACTTCATGGTGACAAACAAATTAGCAAACAACGTATTACATTTTAGAGGTGCTGATAGGTTGGTTTTGTTGGACAGAACTAGCTAAGCTAACAGCTGCTGGTTGAAGATTCATATTTATTGGACTGATATGAGAGTAGGGCTGCTACAGTGCATGATTTTCATTTTCAAATAATTTGTTGGTGTGTTGACTTATCGATTAGTTGTTTTGTCTATGAAATGTTTATCAGTGTTTCCTAAAGCCCAAAATTTTGTCCTCAAATGTCTGGTTTTGTCCACAACCAAAAAGTTGTTCAATTTACTGTTACAGAAGAGCAAAAAAACCTCTAGCAATATTCACATTTAATTCAACTTTGACGTTTTTCATAAGAAATCTAGTATATTAATCCTCTCATCTAGCCCAAGGCAAGGACAAATATAAGTGTACTCCCCAAAATGGCAAACTTTTTCTTTTATAAATAAAGAAATAATTAAGAGAAATCTTAATCAGATCGCATAAATACAAAGGATAGCAAAAAATTATAAAGCACTTTGTGCCTGTCCAGTCAGTTTTTGTCTCTAGTGGTTATTCTAGTCCTGTGATTCAATAAGTATCAATGCATTTTCAGCCTCACAGTATGAGAAAACGAATGCACCACTGATTTAGAACAAGACATGCAAGCAGCAGCATTTACCTGGCATTGGGCTAACTTTCTCTCCACAGCAAATAGAGAGGCTCTGGTATTGAGGCGAGACATTAATTCATTGTGTCAACCTGTCCCCCTGGAATATTTATGATGCTAAATACATTTAATTAGGCACTGGAGCTCTGATGGGAGAGAAAATGCACTGTCAGTAAATGAAGAAAAGAAAAAAAAAGAAAAGATTTTGTTACCTCTAATGCTGATAGGCTGGTAATGCTGCTTACTCATTCTCAGTGACAGGAGGACCAAACACACTGCAGATGGAATTTGAATCACTCAAAATCATTTGTGGCATGTTCATTACAATGTCATCATCATCGCACCTGAAGAGGACAGCACAGATGCTTATTGAGAGAATGCAGGATATTTTCCTGAGCAGGTTTTGGCATGCCTAAGCAGGTATTATTAATTGCCCTTCATTGAGACTTTTGCACAGGATACACTAAGGCATTATCAAGTTAAAGGGATTGACAAATGGAGCAATGTGTTGTGTGTGTGATGTAATGAGTAGATGATGATGATTTGTCCTACCTGCCAGGATAAAACTGATGGTCTTTTTAGAAAGCATTTGACTTCACTACTGTTAATATGCGCGCTGACAGTTAGGGCTAACCTAACAATTTGAGTTATTTTAATAATAATCATAATAAAAAAAATAACAAGTGAGGAAATTAATGTTTTCTTTGTACCGCTGTACTCCAAATATCACAAAAAAGGACAGGTTTTGATGCATTGGCTGACAGCTTGGAGTAAAGTGAGACATCATGTCTGTCTGTGATAAAAACATGGCTACAGTAAATAATAGCCAGTTTCCATCTTGACATCTGTCATCCAAGTGGAAATGGATGGGGAAATGACCAGCTCTTTATCGGCCCGAGCTCTGGCTGTGTCACTGGCTGAATGATGCAAATAGAAGATAATATCAGTGCTATAGTGAATGGCATTACTCCAAATGTAATGTCATTAAAAGGGTGGGTATTAGCTTTGCTGTCTGGAGGTGGTGGTGTGGGCTGCTCCGGCTTGACTGACACACAGATTAAGTGCAGTGACAGGGAGCACAATAAAGTCATCAGAGAATGTGACATGTCAGTTAGAGGGGGGGGATGAAGGGATGAATTGTCACTCTCTGTCACAGCCCATCCTCTCCCTTATCCATGATGTCCCATACACCACCGTGGGAAAACAGGACAGCGCGGTCGCTTCAGACAAATATTTATTCAGGTGGAGGACAAGTATACCCACTCAAGCTTTCCCGTTCACTGCGTTGTTTGTAAATTTACTCCCAGAAGAAGAGCACATGATGGACGAAAAAGCAGACATGTGTCCACTTGAAATCACATGAAATGTTGTCAGTGTAATATTGTGAAATAGCGCAGAGCACAGTGTCATTTTACTTTCAGGAACTTTTCATTGTTTCAGCTCTGTTATTTCCAGTCATAGACAATATTTAGGTTGCATTGACTCGAAAGTGAAAATACAATGCATGTTTTTAAAGGATGGCCGTGAATATTCTTGTCGTTTTAACACAATATTTACTAACGGAGCGCCCAGAATCACAAATCAGGATGTACTGTTTATTGCATTTTCAGCCAAAAGGTAATTCCTCCTCTCTCTCTTTGAAACAGAAGAATAAATCCATTACGTACCTTTTGTGCCAAGCTGCTTCAGGACCTCAGTATGGGTCTGGAGATGCATCATCCCTGGGATTTTTACAGGGGAGTATACAGTCTGGCCAAAAGATGGCAATGTTGCAGTGCTGAATTCCAAATGAGTTTTCCACCGTCTTGGCCCCCCATCGTAGAGTGGCCACTGCCTTCCCCTGCAGCACTCTTCTTTCCAAACTAGCCCAGAAATTTGTCACCCTCACAGGGTACAACTGCACTGAAGTGTAAGAATAACGTTGGACTCGACCACTAAAGTTCCAGCGCAAAAGTTGATTACGTGGAGGATGAATGAAAAGACAAAGTTTGGTGTGATAGGTTGAGGGAATTGGGCCACAATGCATTGAGAGCACTTTTTCTCCTGTCATACAGTATGTGCTGCTCACTATCCGTTAGTGCTTTTTCTCCCAGCGCCATGTGTTTTATCAGAATTTTATATAATTTCCACCATTTTTCTTTCTTTTTCTGTCTCATAGATCAATTTCTGTAATTATGAATAAAGCAACCATTTTGTCCTACAACTCCAGCTTTTAAATAAATCTCCCAGCATCCCTTGTATCATGTCCATACATTATGAAATTAAGTTCAGCTAGGTTAAGTGCAACGTGCGCTCAGAAGAATTTCTCCTGAGTGTTTCTGAGTAGTTACAGACAGTAGGAAAGCATTTCAATGCATCTGGTGCAGCCAAATAGATGCCCAGCTGGGCAGCAATTGGACAGCTATTATAGCACTAAAATACTTGAAATGTGGCTCTGTAAATGGATTATAAAGCTTTGTCCTATACTGAAAGGGTTAACAGCTGAAAATAATTTGTCAATTTGCCACTCTAAAAAAATCTCATCCTTCGTAGATGCTTGCTGGGGGAGAGTTCGGGGGGGAAAAAAGGCCCACAGCTGAGAAGAAACATTCCATTAATTTAATAATAAAAGACTTTAACTTTCACACCTGGTTGCAGACTCTTAAGTGACACTTGTTTGCTCTGTTGTTTTGAAAGTAGCAGGAATAGAACCCTCTCCCATGGCCACTTTGCCGGTCTTTATTATTGGCTTATTGCCTTTAAGCTGTCACCACTCAGAGCATTTCTCCTCTCAGGGGATTGTCTTCTGGGACTCGAGAGAGCTCGGCTGGCTGGGACTACTCAGCTCTGTTGCACACTGCTACTGTGTCATGTTGCATGCAGTGCTCTCTCTGTAGTGTATACTGCTCATTTGCCACTGATTTACACATAAAAGCACGTTCTCTGACACCCAAAGTAGCTATGTGAGAAGCGTCAGATTTGACTTTTAATTTTAATTTACGAAATCAGTTACATTGGAACATTTCTACAGATTTTTCATGTTTTCTGTGATATAATAAGACAGCAGTCCCCCTGTTTGGAACTGCTTTGTTCCTTGAGCATATAAATTCCCTTGTACAATAGGCTGTGGATGTTTTACTGCATTAGGTCAGTACATATGAAGAACACAAGAGCTGAATGCCAGTCGAGCCTCAGTCAGGTAGCCTCTTTGCCCTGGGCCACTGTCGTGTATTGGATATTGCATGAAAAAGAAAGTGTGCCAGGTAGAACCCAGAGAGACGAGGAAAAAGCAAAAATGCCTGTAATTGCGGTAATAAAAAAATCAAAATCACATGTTGGTGAATTATTGGTGTGATAGACAATTAAATTAAATACTCAGTAATCTGTTAACTTTATGTGCTATTTGTAGAATAAAATAATTTTCCGGCTTTTGTCTCGGAAATGTGACAAACGGCGAGGCACAAGAAGAGAAATAGTTGATTTGAAGTGTAAAGAAATCCCAAGATTTAGCAAGAGGGTGTGATTTTCTGCTCCCGAGCCTAATCCCACCATTCCTCCACCTCTCCTCTCTTATGCCAGTCACATTTTCTAATTAGCTTTCCCTGTGGAGGAAGAAGATGGATTATATTTTAATATCTGGGGCCTAAAATTAGTTTATATTTTAGCAAGTTAGCACTTCTTAGAAGTTGATTTACTCTTGAAGCTGTAAAACCCAGTGAGCTCGCAATTAATCATTCTCTTTGGTCTTGTTCTCAAGGAAAAAGAGGCTGCAGTGTCACAGGCTGGATCACAATAGGTAAACACCTAATTTACACTATTTAGAAATCACCTCTCTAGTATTGTACAACACATGACACTCGCTCCCTCAATTGTTCTGTCCTGCTCCAGTTATTAATTACAGCACACTTTTAACAAAGCGACATTGTCTATGACTAATCATCGACACAGAATGATTAAAGATGTTCCTCGCTTTTTTGAATTACTTGCTTCCCGTTCGTCTGTGTTCATTCATGAGCTTCACGTCGCTGCCTTTTTTTCCCCCCCTTCTCCTTGGTCAAGAATTCGGTTTGCTGTTATCCGATTACCAGCGTCCTGAGAGGCTTTCACAGGCCCATCCATCAAGACTAAAGGGTTGAGGGAGAGCCTCAACAATGCTGCTGCAGTGATGTAAAGCACTGAGGGATTCATGGTTATTAAAAGGTAAGCATGGTTTTATATAGAAATACACAACACAGTGCCATATATAGGATATGACATTATCTGATGCTCTCTGACGTAACTTTATAAAGGTGACAGTGCATTTTTTCCCGCACAAATGGGTTAAAAGTCACCTGTTTTCCAAGCTTCACGGGGTTCACATAATGAAATTACTCTTCTAAGATGAAATTCACCTATTCTTAAACACAAAGCTACTATAAAATGACACCCACTGAGCACGTCATGAAAGTTGTGATGGCAGAAAAAAATAAAAACAATAGGGCTTGAGTGAAATGTGCTTGACAGAGGAGCAGGAGTATGGATGCTGTTCTTCACCACGCAGCCCTGACATACAGCCACACAGTGTGAGGAGAGCATCTCCTAAGCCTGGATCTGGCATGGCTTTGGAGTGCTGTTTGGTGACTGGAGGCAGAGCGGTGTCGGGAGGATCATCAGTGGCTCTCTCCCAGGGAGATGAGCAGCATAGGCCAATTTCATATGCGGGGCTCGGCCCCTGGGTCTGAGTGGAGGTGGGCTGGGTCCACCCAGTATCCTGGCTTCATTAATCATCCCGCCAAGGCTTACCGGCAAACCCCCTCTCCGCCCTCTCCTAGACAACCCCTTGGATTACACAGAGCCAGCGAAATGTCAGCCCAAATCTGAGTCTTGATGCAGATAATCATTTCAATAATATTTCTCCATTTGTGCCCCCGATGCCAGGGGAATAAAGCTTTTCCACTGTCAGGTAGCATAAGACTACAGTTGGTGGGAATACTTGACTCTGAGCCAGATGGCTTAGCCATGCTTGCAGCATATGTTCAACAAGCAGTCCTGTGCCAAGCACGCATTAGGTTTTTATTAATTTGAAGCAGGCAGGAATGCATACATATATATTTACCTGATCCCACCAGTCCTTGCCACCCTGCAGCCCCACTGCTCCCTATAGAGAAGTTAACTAGACTCCATAATGTCTGCAGCAAGAAATAATATAGTTATGGTCCTTATTTGGTGTCTTGAAATAAAACAAAAGTAAAAAGATATTTAGATTTTTTTGATAAACATTTCTAATATTACAACAAAATATATATTAGCTAGATATTATTTTGGAGAAGATTAAATTAGAAATGAAAAATCGTCTTTCCTGTGTGCTTTTTTAAAATGAGGCT
>JBCAUF010000476.1:19243314-19253554 GCA_038406115.1 Haemulon aurolineatum
AGCTAGATATTATTTTGGAGAAGATTAAATTAGAAATGAAAAATCGTCTTTCCTGTGTGCTTTTTTAAAATGAGGCTACTCATCAAAGGCAATTATAATGTATATTTATGGCTCTGGTATCTGGCATAGTGGCATTGGTTGTTACAAAGCAAATTACCATTTAGATGCATGAATATGCTTGGGTCCAAGACAAAAGAAACAGTACTGCATGGGAGGGCAAATTTATTCATTACCACTAAGTTGAACTTCCCTTTAACAGCCCCGTGCTCTGCAATCCTGGGAGTTCTTCTCTCAGTGACTTATGGTAGTGCAGGGGGAGGGGGACGGCGCGCCGAAAATGTCAATAGAAATAGTAAGTGTGAGAGGGAAGGCTTGCCTAATTAGTGCCCATTTAGATTTTATGACGGCTCTGAGATCTGCTCTTCCTGACAGAGAGCACTATAGTTGCATATTGTCCTAGCCTGAGGGAACCATAGGAAAATCCAGATTTATTGTACCTATCATACCAGCATATTTCATTTGCCATTATGAGATGCCATCTTGCAATGATGCGAGATTATTTATTACAGATTAAATTGTGGGACCTGGGTGGTTGAGGAACATTTCAAAGTACCATTCCTCTTATTAACTTCTTCATTATCTGCCCCACTGTGATCTAAAAGCTCCCTCCTTCCTACCTGCGTTAACAAATACATTACTGATTGGACAATGCCTAACTGTTTTTCTACTCTCTGCATTTGTTTCCTAACATTAGTGCTGGGGCGCACCGCAACTCATCTGTTTCCTCTGTTTAGGGCCGACTGTGATTTCATTAAGCCTAATTTCACATAGAGAAGTTCTGCTTCTTTTGTTCAAGTAAATTTTAATTTTTTTTTCTTTTTTTTGGTTTTATAACCAGCAGCTTTACAGAGGCGATGTCAGTTTTATAATTTCTGCAAAAATACTGCAGAGTATCTTGGGTTTTAATTACACTGAGAATTATATTAATGTAATTTTGTAACCGCATAATGTTTTGGGGTACACTTAAGGTAGACTCTGAGTATTGCACTCTCTACTCATTCATTCCTGTCTCACGCCGCAGTTTCCAGACGCTTGAGTAGTTTTATATATTTTGTGTATTAGGTAGTGTTTATTTACTATGTCCCTTAAACCCCAGGATGTTGGCATTTATCCTATTTACACATCAATATTACATCTCCATGAAGGCCTTGAGAGTTGCATTTAAGTCATTGTGCAGGGTGGTATTAAAATGTACTCCATACTGTGAGGGAAGCTCGTCAGGGAATAGCTGGGCCCTGGACTCCCATTACCCAGCATAAAAGTGTCAGCCACTTTAATTACATTCATGCCTTCCCCAGTCCGTTTTACTGCAGCCGCAATCAGATTTCATGCGGGGATCTCATGCCTCCGTCTCAACCGTGGACACTGTTGGTGGTGAGATGAAGGGTCTAACATGGTTTTTAGATTTTTTTTTCCCCCCCTCCCTGTCCGTCTGGCTGAAGTCATGATGTATGACTCAGGGTAGTGTTTAGACGTTAAGACATCACAGGTGTTCCCAGCTGGTCATGGATCTGCAGTCACAGGCCGGACGCTTTGTCTGCCGCTCGCTCCCTCAATGTGAATTTGAGTATCTGTCCCTGGAATTGTTGATTAAGTTGGCATACCCAGCCACTAAATATCAGTGCACCCCGCTGAGAGTGGAAGAATTGGTTGTACACAGGACACCCTCGTGGAGGAGGGTGGAGAGGGAGGCGAGGGGAGTGGGGGGGGTGGTGGTGGGGGAGTGCGGGTCAAGTTCCACCGGTCAGACTGTTAGCGAGCGCAGAAGAGGCAGTGTCACTTACTGTTTCACGGGGAAGCTTCCTGACCTTCTAGGAGTGAAAGCGAGATCCTCTCTTGTTTATACTCAGCCATGGATCAGTGCGTGGAATATGTCTACATCCTCTCAGCCAATTTCACACAGAGGAGGCGCAGTGTGGGCGGCCGACACAAGCCGTTTCCCCTGGACGATGAGGCCCATCCCTCACGCGCGTCCTCTGTCTGTGACTGGAGGTGTGGAGACAGACACAGACAGAGGCACTCTACTGCTCCACTGGGCCACAGAACTGTCTCCTCCCTGGGGACCCTCGTGTTGGGACCAGCCTCTGACTCCGGGGTCCTTATCTAAGAGATGACGAACTCTCTCAGTCAAACAGTGGCGAAATAATTAAGAGATTTATTGCTTTGGTAGCACTCGCAGGATAATTGTTTCTTTTTATGTTTTATTTCTCCGCAATAGTTCGGGCGCATTTCAATTTCTTTTTTGCTCAAATGTGAATTTTTACAAACAATGCACGCGGCAGCGTGGAGGTTTGAAATAACAATGGGACAAGTCCTACTAAAGGTAATTTATAGGCCGAATAAGTGGACATAAAGCAGTCAGGTGAATTATCAGAGAAGCAATTAATTACCTCTCATGATTTGAACGTGACACACACATTTGCTATAAAAACTATTTATGATGCACATTAAGGTCAAGCTTTTTCCTCAAAACTGAGATTCGAGCATGTTATAAGTCGTCGCAAAAGAAGCACAGAGCAATCCTCCAAACTCTTCATTAGAAAAATAAGGGATTTATACCATTGTGGCTCAATCCAATTTCGCATTAACAATCAAAAGGTAATCAAACCTCAGTCAGTGATCCCACTTAAAAACCACACACTGCTCTTGGATGAAGCCTCTTCACTTCATGCCCAATTGATCTAATTACATAAAGGGAATTCTCTCTCTCTGTCTCTCTGATATAGAGGTTCCTGTTAGATCCGGTTGTTCAGTTAATTAAGTCTTCATTCTTTATCACAGTGGTGGACCTTGGAAGAGCATCCAATATTCTGTCTTTCCAGAGCCTCCCTTCAGCGCTTTGTCTTTTTTTTTTCCAGTACAGCCTGGAGGTGAGCGTGGCTCCAACCACTGTCCTGTGGTCCTCTATGCTGCCTTGTAATCAACGACCCCTGTTACTCAATTATGGGGTGTGAATTTGGGCTCTTTGGTGACCTTCTCCCAGTGATCCTACTACTGACCCTTCAATAAGAGCGCAGCCTTCCTACCACTGCTTTGTGTGTTGCATCGCATTTTTTTTTTTTCATTTGTGGGATCTTTATGAAGAGGGAAATGAAAGGAAGCGGGTCACTCGTGTTGTGTTCTCACATCTACCCACTTCAGAGGCTCTGAACAGGGGCTTGGTGTTTACTTTGATTCTATGTAGGGTACACCTTAAGTTCAAGGGTTGGAGGGCAGGAAGCATCACTCTCTTGTAGGTAATCATATCCAGCTTTGTGCTCCTTGTACCCCGACACTGAGGGTGGCAGCTTAAAGGCTGTCTGGAGCCTTGTTCCACCACCGGACCACACTTTTGATATCCACGGCAGCGGCGGCACGCTTCCCGCACTGGTCTGTGTGATCCTGGAGGATTCAGCTCAGCCCTGTGTTGATGTACAACTCCTCTCTGTGTAGCAGACCAGTTTTTTATATACCGTACCTCATTTCCAGCACTCCACGGTTTTAAGATGACATATTAGCCAGCTCCGGGGTGGTTAAAGGTGATGCAAAGATTACAGCTATTTACTGAATTATCTGTCTGTGAGACTACCCTCATATCTCTGCATATATTACCTTGAGCTTGAGTTTAAAGAGCGATTGCTCAGAACAAGGAAGTTAAAGAGGCAATTACATAATGAAATGGGCCATCAATTCTGTTCGTGGCCTTTTTCTCTTTGAACAGAGATGGCCCAGATATCCCGGGTTTAGCTGACCCAGTAGAAGTACAACTGTTTGTATTAAACTCTCCTTTATCAAGGGACTAAGAAGCTGCATGGGTCTGTCTGGCTTTCTATCTCCGTTCCGTAATTCAATTATTAATTACCCTTCCTCTCAGAGCAGCAGCGGCCATTGTATTTACAGTGTTTCCATGGTGACCCAAGCCCATGTATAAGGTTTGTGTCAGTATTAAGACAAGACCTGTATTCAAATGGCCTCCATCTAAATATAGCGGTGTCTCATAATGTGAGCGTTATTACAGTGAAATTAACACTGCTCCACTGCAGCCTGGATTATATTGTACTGCAGACAGCTTGCAGTGGAAATGTAGCAAAGATGGTTTTACATATACTGTATTCAAATATTATTGTGATACTACGTTTATCAAATATTTGTTCTCTAGATTATGTTGTACTGAAGAATGTAAAAACACCTTAGATATTGAATGCGATCAATTTATTTTAAAATGAGCAATAAAATAAAAATATAGTATTTAGAAAGTAATTACATGTCATAGCTAATCAGAAGCTGATCAGTAATGACCAAATGTCTCCTAGTTTTTTGTTTATTAATAAAAAATAAATATATATGTAACTAATGAGACTAATATATGAAATACCACATATTTACAAAGAAATTATGCATTAATTAGTGGTGGGAAAAGTAATTACCTTAACATAAAATGCTACATTAAAAAGAACAGTAGCTACCAAGTATTTATTAGGTAATAAAGTTGTAACTGTTAGTGAAAATGAATGTACTTATTTGAAGTGAGTACAACATAGTAATTCCCTGTTCTTTATTCATAAATTCTTTATTAAGACTGTTTAAATGTTAGCTCAGTTCTTTAGACATTTAGATACAGTGTTTTTTATACAAATGAGCAAAGTGGAAATTGCAATTTTATGCAATATGAAGATCAAAGTGGACTGTTTTTTAAAAAATTATGAACTACTTATTACAATATCTTGAATTTACTCAATATAGGTTACCTTTTTGTTTAGTTTTAATTTTTTGCTAAAAAAAATACAGTAGACTAAATATGTCTACACATTTATTTCCATACCTTCAATATCATCACTTTATATGATCTATAGATAATTAAAATTTGTTCCAACCATGTTTTTTGAATGTAATTGCTGTGACATACAATGGTGCATGTGATAAACTCTAGATGTACCTAGACGTAACTTTCTGTTCATGAAGGCGTCAGGGCCTTATCAGTAGATACCCACAGTAAGCGTTCTCTCAGCAGCCCAAGTTTCTCCTCTGTTCTGCTCAGTATCATGGCTTTAGTTTGTCCTTCTGGTGTGGAGAGTCAAAGAGTAAGACAGTCCGCGGCTCTTATTCGGGCCCAAACAGGACCCACACCTTCTGTCACAGCCTCCAGCCCTGGGCCCGACGGCAACCTGCTGCCAGGCCTATGCGCGCTGCCAGTTGTAGTTTTTAATTGGCCATCTGGGGAAAGCTGGATCTAGTGGCTGGATATTAATCAGTAAATTAACCCAGCCATAATACAGCTTCCTCCCAGTGGAAGCCCGGCAGCTGTGGGCAGAGAAAGAGAGCGAGAGCACGAAAAGAGAGATGAACCATAGGCTGGAGAGGCTGAAAAGGGAGGCTCCCGAATGGGCTGGCCCGTGATTGAACATTTCCTCTGTGTCCCTTGCCACGTTCCCCTGTCTGCAGCGCCGCTGACCCCCAATTTGTGCGACAATCACATGGAGGATTATCTCCAGCATGTCAGTGCAGATGTCACAGGTACCTCCTCTCACTAAGGACAAAGCTGCAAATTCAGAGTTAAAGCTTGCTTTTCTGGCCAAAACTGACAGCTGTATTGAAAGCTGGAGTGATTGGAGGGAGAGTGCTCTACAAAAGTTCAGGGGGAGGTTACTTCTGCAAGGTCTTTCTTTGTGGAGAACTGATGTGTGCGTGTACGCATGTCTGTGTGTGTGTGTGTCATTAGTGTATTTGACTGACTGGAATTGCTGTCGGTCCCCAGAGTTAACCAATTAAAAGGCTAATGAATATACAACAGCTAATTATTATAAGTAAGCTAAATTATCATAATAGCCTGTGCTTACAGTTTCAGCACTGAGTTTGGACATCGTGATTTTGTAAGGAGCATGCACACATTGCTAGATGCTGAAAGGACAAATAATTGTGCCATTATGCTTGTTAATGCACATCAAAATAAACACAAAGGTGATGTTTTTGCTTTTGTTACATGCACTTGGCTTGGAAATTCGGATACATTTTCCTATTATGGGTTGTGTCATTTTATACAATATAGGGATATAGTCGTATGTAGTTTACAGGTATGCCAGTTTGAGGGATTTTTCTTTATCCAAATATAAAGAATTAATGAGTGTTTATATTATAGAATTATCTCCTTTTTAAATGGTCCACCATGTTATTTTCCCTTAGGAGCGTGCTCAATCAGGATCTCCAACTTGTGTCCTTTGCAGTGGTTCACGTGCTCCAACGGCCCCGGCATTACAAAAAAAAAAAAAAAGCCCAGCATAGCAGCGGATGTCACAATACATCACAGGAAAGCAATGTCAACCACTGACCCACTCTACCTCTTATATATTCATGCATAGCAAACACAAAGACTCAAAACCCATGCGGCATATGCCATCTGACCCTGCAGAGAGCTTTTATGGTGTGATGTCATCACGCCCCATTGTCATAAATGAACCACCTCACTTCCCCGCCTGCCTGTCAATAAATTTCCAAGGGGCCTCAGTCATACGTCCCCACTCTACTGTGCTCTGGATGGACATGAAATAATTGCCATGCAAAGAGTCGCACGTTTCCCTTTCTAATTTTAAGGGTCAACAGCATTTTAATACAATTTTAAACACACACACAGTGTTTTTTATGATGCATGTACAAGCGGCTTTTGATAGCTTAACCAGCCAAGCATGGTTAAAGAGAGAAACCATTGCAGCTGCTTCCAGGACCCACTTAATTTAGTCCCCTGACCCCGGTTCACCTGAGTCTGCATGGAAATCATAATGCAATTCAAGTGTGAAGAAAAATGATATACTGTGTATTTACCCCAAATATTTATGCAGGGCCTACTAACAGTCATGCTTACTCCTAATAAAGGAAAAGTGATGCCTTGTAACATTGGCGGTGCTGGGTTGCTCCTACATCGCCTGAGGCCTTTGTTTCCTCCATTATCATTTTCATTGGATTCTATATACAGGGCAGTGTTTCCAATGTTTACAATGCCTGCCTCATATACTGTATGCCTTAGGTGTTTTACAGAGCAGATTGGGATATTGAGAGATTTCTTTCACAAATTTTGACTTTACTATCAATAAAAAGTCCAGTGTACTATTATTTAATCTGAGGGACACATGTGGCGTAGATAGGAAATATGTGCTATCCACCCGCAGTAGGCACAATAACATCCCGGATGGTTCCCCACTGTAAGGAAATAGTGATTTGCTATGAGTGTGTATGATCTCTAGGTGTTTTCTTTCCTCTCCCCACCATATTCTTCTGTCCGCTCAAGGTTGCAGTTCACTCAAACTGACAGCTGCTGCAGGGCGTCCAACAATGTGTCTATTGCTCAACATCCCCGCTATCTGCTGACCTGATGATACCAGGCGCTACCTGAGGGATGAAAAGCCAAGTTGGAAAACACAATAGGAAGAAAAAGAGGGGGGAAAAAAATCTCGCTATACAGTTACACCTCTGAATTGGATTGTTATTCTTGCAGTTCACTTCCTTAAGAAGTGTGTCAATAGCTATTAGCTCCCTAACAAGGGGATCAGGTGAGCCCTGTAACGGCGAGGCGAAGCTCCCCGAGGCACAATCATGTTCTATATTTCCAGAGAGGAGGTCTGCACTGTACTCTGGGTAGCAATCTTCCAGAGGCCTATTAGACTACTGTAGCTGTATAAAGAGTCAAGCAGAGAGGGTGTCTCATCAGTGCTGATAACAGGGTATCTGGTCAAGTCATTAGCTCTCCTCTTATTGAATTCCTCCAGCCAAATAGACCAAATGAAGCTAAATAAAGCTATAGATGGCGAGGAGACTACAGCTCATTAATATGCTGCCACCTCGCTCTCCTCCTCCTCCCGGAGCCACGCATGCCTCTCACTCCTTTCTCCCTCTCTCTCATCCTCCCTTTCTCTACCGCCGTCCTTCCCGCTCTCTCCTCCTCTGTCACTCTCCGCCCGTCTCCTCTCCCTCCCTCACGTCCTTCCCTTCCCTCCTCTCTCCTCCCTCACTCGCTCCTTGTCTGGGGGCCCTAATGGCGAGCGTGTACAGCAGCTCTGACACCGTCACATCTGCTGGCAGAGAGGGTCTCTCCCTCACCACACAGCCTGCTAATGAGATCTTCCCCCATTTAATTAATACCATAAGAATTTTAATTCTGACTGAATCAATTTAATGTGATGTGATTTTGTCAGCTCTATTCCCCGAGTAAGGAAAAAAACAGAGCGGGCCCTGATGCTTATTACATACATCATTTCACGGGCCCTGCATTCCCTGCTGACTTAAACAAATTCTAATTAAGACTAATTAAAGCATCATTTATGAAAACGCTTGTGATAGTTATGCAAACATTCTGGGTGGGTATGCTCTGCATGATAATTACCCCCCGGTTTAAATTAAGACCTGCTCCCTGGCAATTATGCTAGCCACACACCAGCACCTCATGGAAAACGTTCTTTATTCAATTCCTGCAATTAAATATGAGACCTGGCTCCTGAACTATGCGCTCTGAATGCATTTTAGAAGAAGAAAAGGATGATTATGCATTGTTGTTTTTTGCCCTCTGTCAGGTGGAGTAAATGGAGCCAATCCGGCGTTCTGTATCAGAGTTACACTGGGGTTAAAGTGATGATCATAAAGCAGCCAGTGGTGACTGATATGCGAGGTGACACCCGCCGCATCTGGTGAGGTGATTAGTCTGTGTTTTCTAGGTGAGTTTTTTTTTTTTTTTGTCACATTAACCGCCGGTTAGGCAGATGTGAGCAGATGCACTGTCTCAGATCTCCACCTCCGCTCACTTTCGCTGAGTTAGATCAAACGCGTGGCACGCTTACAACAGTACAGTATGTTTTTTTTGTGATGCCCCTTAATTTGGCTCTTTTCACAGACCAGAGTTAACGCCTTTAAAATAAGATTCGTGTGTGATCTAAAAGGAACATCTGGAGTGGGTCTGTGCTCGTGCTGGCTCAATGGAAAGAGCATGACTCCACCGAGCTACGGAGTGGGACTACAACCACTAAAGGAATTATTTTGACATTTTGGGAATTGCGCTATGTCGAGATGCAAAAATTCAACAATACTGTTCTCATTTCCGTGCGGCAGTTATGAAGCCACCACCAACAGCTGGCTAACTAAGCTTCGTAGCAAAGTAAAACACAAGACCGGAATCAATCTTCTTATCTAACTCTCGGTGAGAAAGCGTATTTCTCAAAATGTCGAACTATTCCTTTAAGCCCTTCAGGGGAGTAGTATAAAAGCATTTATCAAATCTGAATATTGCTGTGAACTACATAGTCACATGCTGGCCTCCACGTTTCTGAGGAATGGTGAAAGTGTATTATGAGAACAGGATTTCCCCCCTTTAAATGAATGCGCTGGTCCAGTTGCTGATGTCAGCTGGCTGTTAATAGACATCCTGCAGAATGCTGCCTCTTTATCAGGCTTTAAGCAGGAGTTTACAGTGTGACGCCATTACACCTATCAGCTCTGTTGATACGGCAGCACACTCCCAGCCATACATTGTTTCGCAGAGCTGAGGGCCGAGGCTATTCTTACTTTATTGGCTCTATTTTAAGCGCTTCAGACATATTAATGACCCCGAAACTGTAACAGTGCTCTATCAACAGCTAAGATAACATGTTTATCTGAGCGATAGGCCCACCTGTCATTTGCTGGTGTTGCTGAGTGGCTTGCCTCATGCATAGTGCTAGAAAGCAACAAAGTGTTGAGGTACTTCTTTTGTTATATTGTTTGCACTTTCTGCTACTTTATACTTCTACTCCACTACATGCAAGGCAAATGTCACACTTTTAAGTTACTAGAATTAGCTCCACCAAGACCAGTGATAAAATTAAAGTACTAAAAACATATATTTTTCATCTTGCCCGTAGTGCTGTTTATTGAGCCTTTTGTCAAATATAATGGAACTAAATGATTAGATGACTCGGCTTGTGGTGTTCAAAGGGCCAAATTCTGTCAGTATATTTGAAGAACCCAACAGTGATCTCTCTTTCCAGAGTTAATGACCCCATTACTCAAGACCTTGTTGCACAGTTTCATGTAGGTACTATGTTCTTTTTGTATCATTGCACAGGAGGAAGCGCGCATCTACTCATAGAGGCTTGTGCTCTTGACATTGCAGGATGTAAACATTAATGGCGCCCTCCTCGGCTGAGCTATGACGTTAACTAGCTTATTTAACTCTTGTCCATGA
>JBCAUF010000476.1:19259031-19271190 GCA_038406115.1 Haemulon aurolineatum
TTGACCACTTCAGGGCATGGATCCAAACGCAATTATCTTTGTTAATAGATCTGCTCTTCAGTGGCGGAAGATGATTCGGAAAGATTGACACAAAACATGCGTGACATATTTTAAAGTTGTCTCATATTGTCTAATTTGACTTTTTTTTTTTTTATGACGCTCAACCAAGTGAGGGTCCGCTCGTTACTCCCAATTAAATGTTTTGTTATTTAATCCTGATTGCCAGTGTAAATACTGTCTTGAAATCTACAAACACTTGATGTGTTTTCTCTCACCATGTGGGGCCTTGTGCGAGATATTGATCAGAGCATATCCTGGTCAATCAGACTAAATGATTGCCTATAAGCCCCGGGCCTCTCCTGCTGGCTAGAAGACATGAGGGGTGGGGTGGTGTGGGGGGGGGAGGAAGAGATCCTGGAGGAAACCGAATTATAGGCAGCCCAGATATGAGCCGCCTGGCCACTGATAGTTCCCAGCAGCCTCGTGGAACTGAGCAATGCAAATGTACAATAAACAGGGCCTAAGCTGGTGGAGGTCTTTCAATCACACAGGGGCAATAGTTCAACCCCCGCCATGCATAATCCCAGCCTTGAAACCCCTGGGACTCCTGCCTCCAACCTGCTCAATGGCACAAAGATATTAGATAGCCATATGTAGATTCACTAGGTAAACAGACTCTCATGATAACACAATATGCTCTCTTTTCTACCAGGAATATATTTGATGCTAAGTTCTGCTTTCTTCTGAGGGGAGGTCTCAAATTGAAGGCTTAGCTTCGCGCCATCAGAATTCGATGCAGCTGTTTGCTTTGTTTAACGTCCTTGATATATCTCTTGCTGAGAAGAAATTGGTATCTCTTCTTTGTGAATTAAGTTGCCCGGCTGTTTGCACTATAGAGCGGGCCAGACTGAAGAGTGGCTGATAGAGGGCCTGTTGGGGGTGGAGGGGGTGGGGTTGGATTGTGTTTAGACGAATGGTAAAAAATGAGATAAAAAGCATGCAGAACCTGAGAAGATGAAACGCAGACAGTTTAACGGAAAAGAGGCAGAAACAGTTAGTTTTGGATGACGATTTCGGAATCAACGTAAATGTTTTTTTTTTTTCCCAAACAAGCTGACGATTTAATTGACATCGGGCTCAAATGTATGATTATCTTTGTACAGTATTTGACATTTATTGTTGATGTCTCCCCTCGATGTTTCAGCTCATGAGGTTAATCCTTCTCTGGGACGTGTTTACTCACTCCGTCATTCACTTACACACCCACACACACACACACAGACACACACACACACACACTGCACATGCTAAAAATCAGTCATACACAACCGCACGAGCAGGCCTGCGTGAAAAAACACACGCACAGTCTCTCGCTCTCTTTCTCTCTTTCTCTGACACATGCATCCACCAGAGAAGCCCATATGGAGATAAATGACAAGTGCACACACACACACACACACACACACACACGCATACAGCAGGGAGAGTGTCTGTCTATACGTGGGGGAGGGTAAGCAGGGACAGAGGATAGGAGGGTAGGATGGGGTGGAGGGTGATGGGGGAGCATTGGGGGGGGCAGCGGCGGCGGCGGCGGCTGTTGACAGTGTTCTCCAGGTCTGTGTAACGCCCCCTCCTCCCTCCTTCCCTCCCTCCCTCCCTCCCTCCCTCACCAGCGGCTCAGCGGTCCCAGCAGGAGCCACTCCAGCCCGGGGAGAGGGTCCTTCCGGCCAGCGGGGTATCCAACGGGGAGAAGGAGGGAGGGGAGGGGAGGGGGGTGGCACGGCAAGAAGGAGACACGACGCGGGCCACTTTAGGTTTGCATCACATGATCCATGTGAAAGGAGGCGACTGATGAGGGGCTGACACTGATCATCCCGTTCTGCCCATCCATTATGTCAGATAGTGCGAAGTGACAGGAGGACGACGTCTTCAAAATCCAGTAGATCGACCTCTTTTTGTTTGCAACAAATGTAGTAGAAATAGCCACGGGAGTCCCAGACAGGATATGGCTAAGTTGCTCTGAAATAGCTCTGCTCTAATGTGATTGCCAGTTTTCTCACTTCTAATTGCTTGAAGAGTTGATTCTTTGAATTTCAAACCCGTGCCATCGATTCAGTCCGAGCAGTATATACGTACATCTGCCGCTAATGACGCCTCTGAGGTGCTTTTTATTTTGTCACAGATACAGTGGTGTAATTAAGTGGCTCTCAGTCCTGCTCCTCAGTACCCAGAGTGCTGCTCGTTTTCAGTCCTACTAGATACTTAATTTCATTCAGCTGGTGTTCTGGGTCTAAATCAGTCCCTGATTACATGACAAAAATGAAAACCAGCAGGGCTCTGCATCCGAAAAGGACCAGGAATGAGAACGACTGAAACTCTCTCCGCACGGTAGAAAGCGAAATGCAAATCAAAACCATTTAAAAAGTCAGAAGTTTTTCTGTTTTTGAAAACTTGTCCGTAGGTAAGCTGAAGGCGTAAACGAGAGAGGCTGGAGGCTGTTGAGCGCACGTGAGCCCCGTTCGGAAATGTAAGCACTTGTGAGCGAGAGATGATAATGATGGGATAATAGGAATCTATTAGTCCTTCAGTTTTTGTATGCCTAATAATTAGATTAATTGAATGACACTCATTTAGAGAAAATGAGGGACCCAGTGGTGTTAATTCAACCTGTGTTTCCAGATGCTCATTTCTAAACAGCTAAGCGAACTACCTAATCATAGCCCACCATCTGGGAATTCCCCTCCAAGGCAGCAATAGGAGATGGCGCCATAATACGTTTTAAAGACATCGACTGATGGTTGCCTGCAACTAAACATATTGAAGCCGCCGTTTAGCCTCTCCAGCTAACAAATAGGGGGTAAAAGTGAGTGCCTTGATTATTAACTCCCCGTTCATTTAGGGCACCTAATGCTAATTTCTGTCTTTTATATGAAGGTAAATAAGGTCATTATGGCTGTGTTAATGATTAGCATATCTCACAGGTGTAATTCTCTGGGAGTATTGCTCTGAGACTCCTTCAGTAAAAATCACTCAGTGCCATGCCAACAAAGATGGGAGACTGACTAATTTATCCCCAAATTTGCACCATGTACAAAAAATCATGCAAATGAACCGGGTTCTCATTTGGAAGACACAGCATTTGGGTGACATTAATCAAAGAAAAATATGCAGACAAAGGTGACAGTAATCCCAATACTCACGCATAAGTGGCACAGCTGTGATTTTGCTCACTGTATATCTGTACAGTACCTGCGTGGACTGGAGCAAAAAATGGAAATTCTATACATTATAAAACCACCTCGTCTCATTATTTTTTATTTTAGCTCACAGTGATCAAGTGGATATGGAAAAATGTTCACACTTAGGTGCTCATGCCTCCCAATTACAATGATGCAATTACACATAGCTGCTGGTTTTTCCATTATCACTTAAAGATGGCAAGAAGCAAAAAAGAAGAAAAAAAAAAGAAAAAGGAGCTTTGAGTTTTGTAGCAGAGATAAGATATGAAGTGTTGACAAAAGTTGAGGGGATTCAAATAAAGCAACGGTTAAATGCATGAGACATCTGTCAAGATAAATAGGATGGGTTCATATATGTTTTTCAGTCTGGTTAATGATGATTGATATAGACATGTGATAACCGTAATTATCTCCATTGCCTCTTGCTCTGTACACATATGCGTCTTCATTAGCTTAGTCAGCCTATAGCTATAATGTGGCCATATACAATTCCTTGGAGTGTGAAATTTCCCAACAATCCATGCGCTCGGCGCGTGCGAGAGCGGTGCCACAGCCCGAGCTCACCTAAGCTCTCCACTGAGTTGTAGTGCGACGTCGCCTAATCCCCCAACAGAGCCGTCAAGCCAGCCTGCAAACAGAGCTCACTGCTGGCTCTCTCTGCGTGGAGGGAGCAAACCAACATCATAACAAAGGGTGTTTATGGAAAAATAGATGCTGGCGCAGCCGACCAGAAAGGGCTTAGCAGTGAACAGACCCCGCTCCCACCTTTATCCTTCACCGTTCACATTGAAATGCAAATATCAAGGCAGGGTTTCCACCCGCGTGCCACTCACAAATTGAAAAGCAGTTTTTATCTATGCAAATGCAAGCATGGTAATTGAAGTTAATCAATCAATGCTAGCTTTCACTAAAACCTTGAACATGATTGAATAAAGTAATTATCATTCAGGAGAAAATGATGAAGTTGTAGACAGCATGAACCTTATTAAAGGAGGATTTTGAGTCACAATGGCTTAATTTAGCCAGCAGCCCCCTCTGTGTCTTCTTCCTCTTCTCCCCTCTGTCTCAGCGTCTCTTTCTCACTCCTCACTTCATCCCTCTTTTCTTCACTCTGTGACTCAATCTCGTGTGAAGCATTATAGCTCACTGTTAAGAATATTTTAAGGGAGTGTGAAATATGCCCAAGTCAGACCACTTGTGGTACATGGCATGAGGAGCTCCTGATGGAAGAATTTATTTCAGGTTTGAAATAGAATTACTTTTTTTCCCATGGAAAAACTCTCTGTAAGATGTGACAACCATGCACCATGTAGCTGCCCCAGTTTGCGCCTCACGTGTATAAAAAAAATTAGCTGGTGAGCTTTGAGAAACCCAGAAGGTCGGTTAATTACACTTAATTACACTATTTCCAGAAATCTTTGAAAGACTTTTCCAGTCATCTGGATAAAAGCGGAATATGTCTGCGACATGAAAAAAAACGAAAACAAAACAACTTTTAACTTGTTTTCTAAGTTATAACTGTTTGTACTCTAGATAAATAAATGACACACGTCCTTAGTCTTTTTGTACAACACAAACAGTATAAATGTGCTGCTTTGCTTATAAAAATGAAAGTGGAACATCATATGGGAATATAACAGATAATACAATTAAAATATCTGGTTCATATTATAGAAATTGAGAGATTCAACAAAAACAAAACTAACTAAAAATCTTTTTCTAATGTGCAGAAAACATAACATCTTTGATAATTCAGCAAACATCTTCAGAACAGCTGGAAGTGCCGCAAGTACAGCCTCCTGGGTTATTCAAAGCTTGCTGGGTAATTATTTATTTTATTTTTTTAATCAGATGTTTAGCTATGTGATTTGAATGTATTGGAGCTACATTACAGGCACAACACTGGGGTGCATGTTAAATGTAGACCTTGAAGAAAAGTAAAGTCCCCCCAGAGCTTATCCACACTGACCGAACCCGAACCTTCTCTGATTCACACTTGATGTATCTGTTCTTTGAGGGTAAAATGACACTTGTACATAATTGTTGAGATTGAGGATGAAAAAAAAAAAGAGAGACGTCAGTGTCAACCATTTCCAAATGAAGGCTTTCTCCCCCTCCAGCTTCCACCTGTCAGCCAAGACGGTGGTAATTGAGACTTCCAGTGTGCTGTGTCTGGCTACCTTACTGTGGCTCTCCTGGCTGCTCTCCTCGTGGCAGGGCTAGTTAAAGGCCTCTTCGGTTTGTCACAGAGTTTAATATGCACCCTACATAATTATGCAGGATTCACAGTGCTATCAAACTGCAATTCAAATTAGTTCAGGATTAAAGGCACAGAACAGTACTGGTTCCTTAATTGCATTGTACTGTGCTGATCACATTCAAATACCCATTACTCATTCCCTCCGCGGAGCAATAAGTCAGAGGGATTAATACTGAGGCAGGTGACAGGGCCAAGCCATTAAAAGGCAGTTATGCAGAAAGCATGGCTGGTTTTATTCACGTTAATGAAATCAGCGAAATGAAACTGTAATAGATTTATCAAAGCTCAGATGGATTTGCAGTAAATCAGTTTGATTCAGGCAATCAAACTGGACAATGGAGATAGTTTTCAGCTACAGCAGTGGATATCAGGCAGCAGCATGTGAGAAGTGCTGATATTCTTCTTGTGAGGATTTGGTGAACACCCGGTGCCTAGGCCCTATTCCCAGAGCTGGGCCTGCTCATTTTTGTCAGCTAAATGGTGCCAGTGACTGATAAAACATACTGCCTTCCAGTTAAACACCATATTCTTCTACCCCCTTCTCTCATCCCACACTCTGTCTCTCTCCCTCTCGCTCTCCTCTTGAATTTATGGACCGTGTGTTGCTGATTCTGGCTTGTTATACAGTGCACAAGCCCATGAATTAGAACCTAAATTCACTTACATCAAACGGATTAGTGTTGAAATCCGTCCGTCTGAGCTCGTCTCATGGCACAAGGCTTCAAGTAGCCGTCCAACACAGGATGCTAGCCGGACAAAACTCTAGAAAGAATAAAAAAAATACATTCAGCGATGTTAATGACATTCTGAGATTGAACACAGTTTGTTAATATTTCATTTCAAGTCCTCCTATTCAGCATTTATGAGAAATAAACTTAATTTAATAAGCATGTTATATTGTTATAAGCAGATTTCTAGACATTTAAAATGTTTATCAATGTGCAGTATTTGTCAACATTTCTATTAGATTACAGCTGTTTTACTTTATTGCAATTCAATATCAATATGTTCATACAGTGCCTACAAGAGGAGTTAAAGTTTTAGACAAATACATTAAAAACCACTTATACCGGCTTATAACAATATTATAATATGTAGTAAACCACTTTTTTCTCTTTATACACTGCCTATTATCTAATACCTTATAGTAGGATTTAAAGGTAAGTGTTACCTATGATTTAGCACATGTTATCTAAAATAAATCAAAGTGTTTTTCACTCTGAAATTGAACCAAGCGAGGAGCACCAATTGGCAAATCAATATGTGACATTTTGCATTTAGTGGTATACACACTCTATACACTGAAAGAATTACACCAGCTATGCCAGTTTTTTTTCCTCCAAGTCCAGCTTTACACTTTTTCAATGTAAAAATGGTTAAATGACCTGAGCTCAAATGACATTATTTTTAAATGTGTTCTTAATGAGTCGTCCACTGTACAGTATAAATTCCAATTACATCCAATTAACCCCAATCAGAAGCACCTCATCTCTAGCCTCTTTTTTTATTTAATGGTTCGCTGCGGCTTCAACCATTGATTAGGCTGAATGAGCAGCACCACTAAATGACCACCTTGAAGGAGACGGGAGCTGTTAGCCTTAATAGAGACAGCCTGGTCATTACACCTCTGTGTGCACAGTCCCCCTCTTTTAACAGGCTAGATCAACTTTTATATTGGGGTCTGTCGGGCCTCTATCCAGGTTGATTTTGACTTTAGCCCATTTGCTTCGAGGGAAAATGTTAAGTAGAAACCTCCCATCCATGAACACCAGCCCATTATTTTCTAATTACAATGCATTTAGGTCCTCCAGTAGGCATGCATGATTATAAACAACGCCATTTGAATGTGTACACAATGGAGGTGTTCTGGAAGCACTTACGGAGCCAAATGTTAGTGTGTGAACAGCCTCTTTGTCTTACTCAAAAATGTAACCACTAAAAACAAAAGTTAAAAGAGATAATGCATGCGCAAAACTAAAAATATGCTAATCATGACAACCACTGGTCACTATAATTTATTCCAAGGGCAGTTTGAAGCGATCACAGCAGCTTACTTTATTTCTCGTTGCTGTGGTCAGGATCAAGACAAGACTCGAACTGCATGAGAGAGAGAGAGAGAGAGACAGTGGAGATTAGAAAATAAAAGCACAAATCCATTCAACATGAAGTATCCTCGAGTGTTAAAACTGGCAGCAGACGCTCGGATAAGCCCTCCCACATACTCAGTCTTGAGAATTTTTGTGTTTGTCTTCTTTTGAGGAGTTTGCATTGCATAATACCCTCGTGGCCAGCCACAACAATCTGTAGATTAAGCCCAACAACAGTATGCATTAGAACTCCCTGGTTTGAACAGTTTCATAAGTGCATTCAAAATACAATTCCCTCATAATTTGAGCTTTGTAAAGACAAAACACAGCGCTCGTTTCTTAATGAAAGCACCCGTGGACGACACTGGAAGTGGATTAACCAGAAGAGAACTAGAGATGCACAATAAGTCTTTGAAACAGCCTCCATATACAATTGTCAGAGCAGAGCCAAACACATGAAGCCTTCATTTTGACAGTGCGCATAAGAAAATAATTGCTTTATTTATAGATGGAGTGAAATTAAGCACACTTAAAAGCCCGGGACAGTATGGTTTAATCAACCGCCTTGATTCATGCTCACAATTCACACAGCAACTGAAAGCGGGCGGTATTAAATACATTCCCTTATTACTCTATAAATGCAAGTGGCCAAGCAGACAAAACCCAAGTAATAAATTAATAGTACCGTAATAAAAACACCAACTGCACGGACAGATAGAGAAATTAAAAGCCAGCATCAAATACAACATGCCATTCAGCTTAATAAAATGCAAGACAATAACACTTCTTGGAACCAATCACATGCACCTACTGTAGAATATTTAAACACGTTTAATGTTGATTTGTATCTCATTTGGCATCGACTGAATTAATCTAATAAATATCAAGCATTTAGAATCCTTTTGGGAGGGACAATATACAGATTCTGATGGCGCCAAGCGGGGAAAGCAATTATTTTCCAATTACGCCGTGAAGTCCGAGTGCACAAGTTTTCTCGTTTGGCTCTAGCGGTCTCAATTCAGAATCACAACAGCCAACAAATACCGATTTTTCAGACTGAACTACAATTTAGTTTCACTCCATTTTAAAGTCCTTTGCCAATTTCCGTTTGGGAGTGAAGTTGTTTTGTTCTGCCCTGATGAATCAGTAGCAAGTGACGAATCCGTACTACCGATGCCATTTGCAGATGGGCTAGATGCGGCAGAAGTAAACTTACAAATACCTGTACACCCACATCAATCGCCAATGTTTGTCACAGGCCATTTATTACTGTTGCCAATTTTTCTAAATATAGCTATAAATATATCTGACTTTGCTCAAAACTGGGGTAGGTATCATTGGAAAGGCTAGCAAGAAAAGGCTACACTTTGAGAGTATGTTCCCAATATATACCACCCCCCTCCCACTGGCCTTATCGTCAAATTTATGTGACAGACGCAGACACCAGATTTTTTCTTTTCTTTTTTTTTTTTTTTGAGATACCTGTATCTACTGGCGGCTATTGACGAAAAAAAGTGTGACACATTACCTACCAGTGCTTTAAAGCACTGTAACTTATGAAACCATATACCAACAGACAAAAACACAAGCAAGGAAACATCTTCACCAATTTAAGATGGATAACCTGAGTGTTGTTTGAAAATTAGGTCAAATGTAAGTACTTTTGGTGGGAGAAAAAGCGTGTCCGACTGTGTCTAGGCATGTTCATAGTTTTTTAGTGCCGTCTGTTAATAGCTTCAGTATATCTATATTTGCATGTGGTTTTTTAAGTTGCGGTGCATTGAGCTCTAAGGGCCACTATATTTTGGCACAATCACATCCTCATTTCAATTTGACCAACAAAGCTCTGATTGATCAGCGTCTTTCTAGCCACACATTGTCATCAGTAGGGACACCACTGGAGCTATTTGACTCACGGAATGAATAAAGAAATAAATAAAACCTAACGCACCATACATTACCACAACACATGGCAGAATTACTAAGAGGAAAGCAAATACAACACGTCACGACTGAATAACATTTGAATCATCCACAGAGGTAAAATGCAACATATGTTTTGAACTTCTCATTTATAGCTGTGAATGCGTTTAAGCTTTTTATTTAGCAGTATGTGTGATGTATTAAGTAAAGAGGCAACATAAGTACAGGGTTCTCAGTTTAATATGTTTATACATATACGTCACCTGCTGACCTCTCACTTTAATGTGTTGCTCAGTGCGAAATGTAATCGTAGGTTAAACCCAAACAGATTCAATGCTGAGTAGGTTGAGTTCAGTCATCAGGCATTTGGCATTTTCCTAATACTCTGACTAAAAGCATGGGTGCATTCAAGAGCTTTATGCTGAAAGGCTAGCACAAAAACACAAATCATACAGGAATCTTACTCATTTTGAGAAGTTTTATAGTCTTACTGTTCATGCCATGTGAGATCCACAATGTGTAGAGGTCTAAAATATATCATAAAAAAAAAAAAACGAAAGAGAAAATGAAATTCTCTGACGTGTTGGTTTTAAATGAATCACTTTCACAACGTGGTAAACCTCCTCCACTTCTATCTTACACTCTCCCAATTATACAGCATCAGCATGATATTTTGTAACACTGAGGGACACAAGATACAGTAAGTATACAAGCTTCCTCATTTAAAACCAGAAGTTCAAAATCAAAAACCCTCCTAATTACTTAGATTTCGCCAGAATGTGTCATCAAAATGTCAGAAGCCTCAACACTTTAAACACGTCTTGCTAAGGCTTTAGACATCTCATACACGTAGAATCCACTTATTACAATGACAGCCTATTGCTGATGAAGTACTGTACAGTGAAAGTATATGGCACAAGGCACTTTCTCATAATAATTCAACTCTGTAAGGGAGATGAGAAGCCTATAGCATTATATAAAAGTGTGACCACTTCGATGGCATATATTTTTGTGTCCATCTCAGGTTGGCGGATGGCTTGAGATTCCCGTGACCTCCCACTTCAGTAGCAAGGGCCTTATCTCTGGAGGGTCAATTACCATTCGCTTTTGCTTGATCTTGTTTGTTTAACTTGACACAGTGAAGAAAGGCCTGACATTGACCAGAATCCGCTGCATTAATGTGTTTCATGTTCTGCATTCATCATTGTCACTGAGCCGGAGAAGACTGCCAGTGTCACGGGAGGACAGGAGAGGAGAGGGTGTGTGTGTTTGCGTGTGTGTGTGTGGTGTAGAGGGACAGCAGGAAACATACATGTTGTGCGCGTGTGGAGGTGAGAACATGATTTATATCTTAACTTTGGTAACAACATTAAAGATTTCCTTCTTTTGTTTTTGCCTTTAATAATTGTTTCCATGCTTCTTTTTCATGCACAGTCGTGGAGAACATAAAAGATGATATCTAACATAAGTCGCAAATTTCTGCCCGCAGAAAAAAAAGGAAAGAAAACCTAAATTACCAGTGGTTCCACCTGCGTCCTCTTTAAATATTTGGACTGTGGATGCTCCATTTTGTCTCTTGAAACGATAATTAGTTTTCATCCTAACATATTTTCGACATGAACAAAATGAACAATATGAACAATTCACAAAGTACTAGAAAATGGCAAAATGCTAAATGTTTTATCTCCTCAGTGAAATTATTCAACAACAACATGGTTGTTCTTCATTACATTCAGTTTTCAGTAAGGTATGCAGCACATATACGTGTCTGTGCATGTAAACAGCAAATTAAAGTAATTTGAGTTACTGAGCTTTGAGTTTGAGCTTGTGAGAAGATAGTACACATGTTGTTCTAACGGTTCACAACTCCGCTTCCCTGGTTCAATGTGCAATCTGTGTGATGACATGTGAAAACTTGCAAATGTAATTCGCAAGTGATCCTACAACTAGAGCGTGTGGACAGCTAATTTTTTATTTAACCTTAATTTATACAGGTGATCTCATTGGACACGGGGTCTCATTTTCAAGAGAGACCTGATCAAGACAACAACATTACAGCACAGAGTTACAGACAGACAGGACACTGTAATAATTCAGGGTTTAGTTCACAGTGTGCCTTATTCTCTTTGTATTATTGCCTTTTGGTCACTTCTGATATGATTTGATGTATTTTTATTTTACCTGAACACATAAACCATAAGCTGCATTTGTATGTATCTATGAACACATATTCCGTTTCCTGTTTTATGATTCAAAACTGTTTGCATTAAATTGTTTTCTGCTGTTCTACACAACTAGACGTTGCTGTAAAAGAGCCTGTGTGTTCAGCCAACATAGCCCGTCTAAAGTAAATAAACAAAATGAACAGGCACATATCCCTTATTTCATCTGTTGCACAAATCAGGCCTGTTTGTTTGGTTTTTTGGCCAGTTGGGGGTGCCAAAAACTAACTGTAAACACAACATTGACATATTAACCTTTTAAGTTGACATAACAAAACAGGTGCTTATTTACACATCCAGCAGCTACTGTATAGAGCAACATTAGCATTTATGAAGATTTGTGTTTTGGTCACCTGACCTGGAATTAACTCATGATCTGCATACATTACCTGGATAATGACACCCTATCTATGGGTCTTTATATTTGT
>JBCAUF010000476.1:19349108-19360518 GCA_038406115.1 Haemulon aurolineatum
TTGAAGTCGATAGAGTGCTCTGTACATGTAGGTTTCTTATCTACAGTGGCACTTCCCTCTTCACTTCTTCAAGGAATGTAGCCATCAAGCCACATATAACAGGACGAACTCAGGATGCCCTGAGTATCACACCCTGTGTCGTCCTTACTAGTTAAAAATAATTTGGGTTCCACTGTAGATCAACACCTATAATGATGCGTTATAATTTCAAGCACATGTCTAATTAATCAGAGGATTATGCAGAGTGGTGTACGGCCTGGCATATTCCTTATAGGAAGAAATATATAGATTGCTTCTGGCATCTTTTAAACAATTTGGCTTTGTCACTGACAAAATAAATCAATTCATTAATTAAAATTAAGTTCATGTGTATCATAGTTTATTTAAGTGTTAAAGGAGACAGATGCTCTTTCAAGAGTCGCTGTCAAGCTTGTCTGTCCTGTTCACTTTGCTGCCTTTAAATGGCTTTTAAAAGCCAGTGGTAAAAGAGAGCTGAGATGACAGGGGGAATCTTCACTGCGTGTATTAATTCGACAGATTCCTTGATTCCCCTCCTGGGCCCCTCTGGAGGACCCAATGCTTCAGCGACTTGATGGTGCATTACAGTAGGTGTGACAAATATCTTTGGTTTAGAAGTGCTAGTGCTGTGTTGGTTCACAGATGACATGTCACTGGGATGTCTAAAAACACTCATAATTGCACTTTCCAAAAGGGAAGCAGTGTCCCAATTTGGTCCGTGCTGCAATGATCTGTCCTTGACAGAAAGCCACACTGTGTCTACTATTATTATATTTGTTATATGTGGGGCATCATACCAGAGGAGCAGATTTCACTTTGATAAGAACATTTAGAAGGAGTGTTGCTTTTGAAATAGCATCTACATATGTACTGATACAAAAAGCAGATGAAAATGTTAAATGATTACTGTTGAGTAAGTAACTATATACCTAAATTAACTGTTTAGCAGCTTGATAATGAAAGCCACACTGAAATTAATACACATTTTTGGCAAGAAATCAGTATATACTTGATGTTTGTTTTGACTTACTGTGTGTACTTATAGTAAACTAAGAATAGACTCAGAACTACAAGTTACTCTGTATGCTACCCTGTGTTGTGCATCATGGACCACTCGCTTTAAGAGTTTACAGTTAATTAGTTAATGGTCATATCATTTTAATAGTCCACATCTGGACCCATGAAAGAGACAGCAAACACTAACTATAACATCCTCCCTAGAGGTTTAAAAACTATCAATATGATACAAGATCAACAGGAAAATTGCCTAACAACTCTCTTCTACCTAACATTTCTTTGACGTGATCCTCTTGATTTATGTCAAAGTACAAAGATTCAGTGCACCAGTATCCCCTACTCTGTCCCAGAATGCATTAAGTCAAATATCACAGAGGAGCGACTTGGTGTTTCTACAACAGATCAGGGTTACTCTGCTCACAAGTTTCCTCTAGATTAATTACATGAATGATTACTTTGCTCAGAAAAGCAACATAAGTCTGGCAGTAACACAACAGCCTATCACAACTCACTGGTGCAGACATAGCCCATTTTTTGCTCACTACGCAAGTATTGCATTAGAGGGAAACATGTGGAAATTGGATGCTGAAATTGAAAAGTCTTCTTTGAGGGGCTTGCTTCTGCAGAGGAATGAGCCATTTCTCTTGTTCTCTTTCAACAGTCCAAAAAGCAAAAAGTGATTTATTAATTATCTAATGGGGTGGTTTATCATTTGTCAAGAAGTTTGTTGAAACTCAAGAAAACAATGCATGTTTCTCTTAAGAGCTTAATTTGAATAATTCAATTCTGAGAGCAAGACCGCATTTTGAGATGAGAGGTCATCAATTTACAGCTGTACTTGACTGCGGTTATTCGTCTGACAAGGCAATACAAAAAAATCTATTTCAACTGTTTTAATTTCAGGCACATATCAGAAATCTCCGAGTGAGCATAGAGACAGAAAAAGACAACAGACAGACAGATATACTGTGGATATGGAGTCCATATCGCCACTGCAAAACCTTGATTTATATTTTTCAACCAGTAAGACATAGATACTCTACCTCTGCATAACCTCTGACCAAACCTCTTTGGTGTCACAACTGAATGCATGAGTGACCAGGGTAATGTTCACACTCTGCATTGGATACACACTGCATGTACCATGAAAGTGACTATGAGCTTCTTTCCAGATTGTGCCCAATTTCATGGTGCTGTACACACACAGCATCAGTTGATCACACTGATTTGCCATATACTGAGTGTTTTCTGTACTTCAAGGGATTGTCAATAGCATGCCCTACCATGAATAGTAATGTCGATAATATAACTGGCCGTTTGCATTTGTAGCTATAAGTACGACTTCTTGCGCCATTATATTTGAGTAAAGACAGGAAATAATAATTTATCACATATTCTGTGTAAAAAAGCTTGGCTCGCCTATGTACAGTACATATGAACAAGGATGTGAGAACCTACTGAGATCATCTCTTCCACTGATGCAAAAAAAAAAAAAAAACGAGGATATTCCCTCCCTTTCCTCCTCCTGCTCTTGGCCTTTGTGGCAAGAATAATAAGCTGAAAGCAAGTGGTGTGTGCGGTTGTGGTTTGATTAACCTCTGCTCCAAGCTGTTGCTCCACACAATATCATTGCCTATTGACCTGCAGGTGCTCAGAGGTAGGGCCGTTGCAAAGGTCTGGAGATGTGGGACTAGCGGTGGTAACAGGCCCCGGTCTAATTGTCTGTTCTTTGTAAGCAGAAGTTATTGGCAGCTGCCACTGTCTCAACCGTCCTAGCTCCGGCAAAACGGACCGGGGCCTGCTAATTGCAATGGCCTTTTCATCATCTCAAATCAAACGCTTTCATACAAGCCAGGAGAGGCAGCATCCTCTCAGACCATTAGTGAAGTACTGTAAGTGTAGCGCTGAGCTAAGAGCTGAGAGAGCCGCATCACCACCGCCACCACCACTCCCAGGATGTTACACACACTCTCCCTCACTAGCTATGGGAGTATTTAGCACACAGCCCCATTGACCTCCTCTCTCTCCGTACCTGAATGCCATAACCCGATTTTACCAGTCATTTAAGAGCCCGGGTTGGCAGGAGAGCGGATAGCAGCTCGGATGGCTGGTGTAAGGTGGGGGTGTGATGGCGGTGTTCAACGGTGCTGGATTGCAAGGGAGGGCAACTGGTCCTCCTGACAAGAGATCAATACTGTCCTCAGAGTGGCTGGAGTCAAGCTGCTGGGTCTGACAGGGGGCCGTGTGGCGTAATTGGATCAGGGGGCGCAGCAAGTCGCCAGCCCACCCCCCCTTCAGTACTGTCACAGCTGTCACATGTCATCCCCCTGCACCGCTGTCACCCCAGGAGGCTAGTGGTTCTCTCCCTCTCCCCTTCCCCTCGCACCCATGCAAATGTCCACTTAGCAGATGAATGCCGCCGATATTAGGCACATTCTTCATGCTTTTATGCAAAAGTAAAATCTATGTCATTTGAGAATTTCATGGAAATAAAGTCACCATTTATTCCGAGCCGAAAGAGTGAAACCGCCTGTAAAAAGTGAAAATGGTTTGGTTCAGCTTATTAAAAATGGAAAGAAAATAAGGCTTTGGAAAAACAAACAATGAGGGAGTTGGGGATTAGAGGAAATAAAAAGAAAAGCAAAGAAAAAAACTTTATAGACAACATACAGTAATGAAAAATCTCTCACCTCTATATTACCTCATATAACTCACCAGTAACACTTAATCCAAAACTATTGATTGACTGATGTGTAAGCTCGCTGAATGTCTGTAAATTGAACCGCACATTGTGAGGTGTCCGCTGTTTTCCAATAAATATTGTAGCACCATTGTCAGATATGACTTAAGTCGATAGATCCTCAAGCAGAAATGGACAAAAAAAAAGAAAAGAAAAAAAAAGATGTCCGGCATCTTAATTATCCTCATTTTAAAATGAACTGCATGATCACTTTAATCTGTCATTTTTCAGCACATCACAAGGGAGACGATGATCGATTTCAATAGGGAAGACTCTGTGCTGTAAGAAGACAATAATGGAGATAATGATTGTCTGCTGTTAATCTAGCCAGTGTGGACTTCCAGCCGAAAGCCCTCTAAAAGCAGCGCTCTATTCAATTCCTGGAGGAAACTGAGACCGTTTTGTCCAGCGTGACTAAAACGCTTCCCAAATCTAACTGTTTGAAAGCTCCAGTAATTGTTACCAATTCACCAGAAACAGCCTGAGCGTATTTGGAATAATCAGACATCATGTGACAGACGCCGATGTTTCCGACCGCAGACATCACAGAGCTTGGTGGATTAAAGACTGGTTAAACATTAAACAGGAATCCATATGTAAATTTACAGCGCTAATTAGGAGATGCTGTCTGTGATGTTATCCTCCAAGAGACTCTCTGCCCTCAATTTTCACACACTTAATCAAATTAAAAGCTTAGGAGCAGCATGATTATCGGATTATCACTGATACATGTACAATTCCTTTTAGTTTGGGCAAATAATGGGTGGATTCTGGTACAATCCATCCAGTGGCTTAACTCGCTGTTGTTTGCTTTAGATGTCTATGGTGTGAAGAAAAAAAGAGGAATCACTGTTCTTGTTTAATCCAGAATTCATCTAATTTTGTATTACATTTCCAAGAAAAAGCTAATTTTCTTTTATAAAACATACAAAGAGGGTGTGTTGCTCTACAAGCGTACAAAAGTCTCTTCCTTTTTCTTTTCTTTTTTTTTTTTTTACACGTCTGTCTCTTGTCATGAGGGGATTTGATGTAGACATCTGTCATGGCACAGTTCAGATGGCACTGCTTTGATCATGAGGCCCGAAGACTCATGGACCTCGGGGCGAGAGAGGCTTTTCACACAGGCAGAAGGCGTTTCGCACACGTGCACGCACGCACGCGCACACACTGCAAGGGTTAATACACTGAGAGAACATGCACAAGTGAACTCACATAAACACACGGGCGAAGCTGAATCACTGTTTCGCTGATCTATGACAGCAAAGCCTCCTACTGGGACCGCGCGCTCACCTTGGCAGTCTCAACGGTTCAGCGGCCCCAAGGATGTGGTTAACAAATCGGGAGAGAGCTCGGCCAACTTCAGGGCGGTCACAGGCTTGTGCTAAGTGATCTGTATTCCCCGTGAATCTGCTGTTCCTTAACCCTGTGAAATTAAGAACACTTCCTGAAACTCGCCCCTAGACCTCTCACATAATACAAAATTCAAAAAGCACCATGCATCAGTGTCCTTGTGTAATGTAAGAGGGGTGTGGGGGAAGGTGGACCGGCCAGAGCAGAGCCAGGAATTTTCTTCCTCAAACGTTATTGGAAAATTCTTGTGGTGATCTACATCGTGTGTGCAGCAACTCCCTCTTACTGTGCCACAATATGCGAAACAAGATGGCTGTTTAATTTAGTTTTTTTTTTTTTCTCTCCCTTCTGTCTCTCAATTTTGGAGGCTTTTCTCCACAGTAGGAGTTCCACAGGGCGAAACCTAAGTTTTGTCAAAGTGTTTTGTAGACATAATTTACCAGATACCACCTGCTGTAAGACAGTTAACGGTAAAAAGAACAAGGCTCTCCGAGTATCGAGGAAAGTAAAGATTGGCAGGTGAAAGTGAGGCTTACAGGCTGACCTACACACAAGACCTCTTCATCCGTGACTCATAATCACTACTCTGGGGGAGTCACATGGTCTGCTAAAAGGCAGCCAAAGCCATTATGGGGGTGCTTAAAACTCCACTTAAAGATCACTTTATAGGCTATTACTTTAACTGTGGTTAGGTATTTACATGACATCTCCAGCAGCTTTTTGGTTTGGTAATACATTTGCTTGTGAGCAGAGCATCTTATGTGACTCTCTGCTGTGACAAAAGTAGTCAACATCCAGGCAATCGCTATATAAAGGTGCAGCGTATTTCTGCTCGTCTGATGAAGATCCCAATGTTATATTAAAGGATAAGACGATAAAAGGCCAAATACTCACAGATGAGTAGGACAAGTATATTTAAAATATCACCTTATATATTGTTATAAACAAAAACATATTCTATACACCGCTTGCCTTAATTTCTTAGAGGACATTTGTATGGTGGCATGAAATGCTGGTGCTCTTACATTGTGTATTACATGACCAGGGCCTTGTCCCCCAGCAGGGTACGCTTGGATCAGTGGAGACAGCCCCCTACCCTGGGGTCAGCCGCGACCGCGCGACCACACCACTCTGACGTGACGCGGAGCCAGGGCGATGGTGTGTAAATAAAGGGAGCGAATTGCGAATCTCGTCATGGCTGCGGCGATCAGAGCAGCTCAAGCAAAGATGGTTGCCCGCAAACCTGACTGGGAGGTGGTTTGTGGGCTCTGTGTGGAGGTGGCGGGCAGGCCGGCTGGGGAGGAGAACGACTACCATTACTACATCCCTCTCACAGCCTCCCTCTGGCCTGACAGCTCAGGAGCAATTCATTGCTGACATATGACTTAATCAACCACATGTGCACTAATTAATGGCCATATGAAAACAATTAAGGCTATCACAGGGGCCATGGCAGGTATTCTGCTGTTAACAATTCAAGTTTTTTTTCTCAGCTGCTTAATCATATCTGGGAAAGTACGATTACATACACATGCAGTCGATGACTCTGGTCCCTGACAACTTCCAATTACAACTTTCATTTTTCCCTGCCACTTTGAATGTATGCTAGATAATCATGCTAAATAAAAGGCCATTATCAGCCATTTTCTGACAATTAAGCTACAGATGGATCAAGATTATTATTTTACTTCAATATTTCAATATCTGGCTCTGTGTGAACCCCATGCATTGTGCAAATGTCTTCTCAACAAAGGATTACAATCAATTAAACATTTATGGAAATGGCATTGCTTCCTGTAACGCTGCGCTATTTCCCCTGACATTTTGCACCTATTATATTTTCAGACATTTGATGATGTTCCTGACTCATACTTGGACATTTTGATAAACATTGACATGGACAAGAGCGAGACAAGGTAACCGACTTCATATCTTGATTTGAGACATCATGTGTCTCCAGTTGGAGGATGAGAATAATGATGGGCTACTCAAAGAATAATTACAATCATTACCTATTTAATTTATAAGAGTTTCTTTAGAAGGTTAAGCATTATTTACGACTTTGGTTTGAACTTTTATAAGCTTGTGGTGTGTAAAAAGCATTTTTGTTCCCCCATGATAACCAATTTATTTTTAATATGAGGTTTGCACCATAAATAACATAAATGGAAGCAAAGAAAAATACTATGAAAGCCATCGTTTGCTGTAAAATGCTCAAGTGAGATGATTCGTTTTTTATTTCTTAGATTTCCAACTTTTGTGAGCCATGCTTTCAAACTGCACCTTGAAATATGCAAAAGGAATAAACAAAAATTGTGAATTTGTGTAGAGAAAGCGCCCATAGGTTGAACCAGCAGCCACCTTCACGAGTGAAAATATTAATATCCTCTGCTTATCATTCATATCTGTCTTTATGCATAATACCATTTCACATCATATGACTCAGTTTAATCAACAGGGTTTACGTGAAGCAGACTCCTTTTTCTGACAGAGTTTGTCTAATATGAGTGAGGCCATGGGGAGAGGCTGTCAGTGTTTGCCAGTGGGTTTGCACATGGATGAGACTGAGATGAACATCTCTCTGTATGCAGCTGATTTTAATTCACTGTAAAAAGCAACTCAATTGCCTCTCAAAGCTTTAAAATATTTGATTATTTCACAAAAAGTTGATTTTGCCACCTTTAACATGAAGTGTTTTTGAATCTTCTAGACTGTAAAATACAATTATGAACTGTACACATATATATTTTGTGTGATCTAGCAGTGGTCCTAAGAGGGAAGAGCAAACGGTACTCTGATGATTTCATTCTATTTCCATTAAGAAATGCATTATTTCAAGAATAAACCTTGAAGTGTTGTTTGCATTTATGCATTTGTACATCGACAAAAGGTCTTTAGTTAATGCTGTTGCTCAGAAAAAGAGGAGAGTTTGGATAAACAGCATGGTTCATTCCATCGTAATTCTTTATTCAGATGGCATATAATGGAAATTTCAACAGTCATAGCAGATTAACCTTGCGTGTGCTTTCTATGGCTCCCTCTTTGATACATTTACATGCATCCTGACCAGAACTCTGTTTGGTGAATTATTTCATTTACATTTTTTTTTTCTCACCAGCTTGACCTTCCTCTTGCAAAATAATCACAACTGTTATGTTGGAATATTTAGTCATAGTGATTATATAAATAATGAATCCCTTGAGGTTGCAATATTCTCAGTGGCCCATGTGCAGAGAGCATGTCTCCCACCTGTCTAGTGACACACTGTATAGTACAGGATTCATATCCAGAGTGTTCACAACTGGAAGGTCACATTAAGTAACACAAAATAAGGGAAATAGGTATTTTCATCCTGAAATTGCCTCCCATGGTAATGGAATGTGAAATGTTTGTTGCAGTGGTGTAGTGTGAAAATGTCATAACTTCAGTCCTGGTGAAGCTCACAATTTGAAGGGGAAGTCTATCTTCAAGAAGCAATGTGTAGGATATGGCCAGATTTTTTGTTTCATATAAAGGTTATGGTAACAAATACTTGTTCACGTCTCTGTTCAGCCAGTAAGCTGGACAGCAGAGAAATTATACTCTTTTGATACTCTTTTCAACACAGCACCCTCCAGAGTTAAAGGTACAATACCCACCAGCAAGTTTGAAACCTTCAGCTTTAATCTTTGATGATGCACCTTAAATAGGTTGAACCAAAAAAAGTGATTTGTCCCTTTGAATGACATTTACGGTTTTTCAAAGGACTGATTTATGGCGGTTGGTGAGGGGGGCTCAACTGAGAGGAGGATTCTGATGAAGCTGCTGATGCAATAAAAGTACAGTAATAATGTGCGTCATTTACAGTAAGTCTTTCTTTTTCTAAGGGTTGCCTATGATTAAGAGCTTGAGTTGATGTCAGAACCTGTTTTTCTGATTGCCTAGAGTGGAACATGACGAAAGATGACGCAATCTTCGATCATTTTATTGCTCATTTAAACACTTTCATGGGAATCATCAGCTGAATTGACTTTATTTGGATGGAAACTCATAAAATCAAAGCATTTCACTGGTATGTGAATACATTTCTCTGTGTCTGAGCAGTAAGCTTTCCTAGCATAACATCATATTTATGTAGCGGTGTCAATCTTCTCATCCGATTCGCAGCAAGAAAACAAATGTGTGTATTTATCGAATGTTTTAGAATGGATTTCCCTTTTACTTTGAATGACTTTGCTATTTTTTTAAACTGAGGCAAACCTGCAATCAAAATCAGTTTTTATATTCAGATCCCTTCCATTCTGTTCCTATGAAGTGTTATTTTTTTCCAAGTTTAATCAGCTACACAGTGCAAACATGATCATGAAGTGAATAGTTCTTCTATAAAAGGTGCTCTGTTTATCTTAAAATACAACCACTGAGCTCAAAGAGCTTTGAATACTTTTGTTTAATACACAGTTCTGCCATTCCTCTCTCCCTCCCCTTACAAAGAGCTGCGACGTCCTCTCTGTATTCCTGACAGTGACAAGTAGTATCTCTTTCCATGACATGGTTTGTCCTCTAAAGCAGAGTTTCTGACATTGTTGAGGGGATGAGTGAACACATAACAGAGCAGCGCTTGTGATATGCTTCACATTGGACTCTATTCACACCACTTTAAAAAAATTAGTAACGGTATCCCCAGGTGTAGTGTACAATATACAACTGTGTGATTACAATATCCATATGCACTGTGGGACCCAAGGTATGTAGAGGAAGATAGGAATCCTCCATACAAATATGAAAATCAACAGTGTCTCCCTATTCCATATATAATCAGTCAGCCCACTGCAGAAAGAGATATCAGCCCAGCTTTCCATTTGCTGATAGTGGCATGCAGCGGCATTAAGAAATCACCCTGAATGTGCCGGGGTAGATAACTGAACATGTTGGGTGTCTACAGGAGATATATTTACACAAAACAGGGAGCAGACAGGGTAGATCTAATTGACTAGGTAGCAGTTTGCCGAGGTTGGTACGGCAGGTCTGAGAGTCGAGTGGATGAGGGGCTTACAGAGAGGCCGTCAGAGAGCAAAAGATTAGTGCTGACGTCTCTGCCACATCAATTACAACCCGCTGCTTGGCTAGGGAGAAATCCCCACCACTGTCTCTTCAAGGCCACCAAGCACAAACTGGGTGTGTCAGAGGTCATCCAGGGGAGGAAGCGCAAGGCCTTGGCCCTCCCAGTGGGAGTTGCTCCTGTGGGCTGGTGGTTCAGAGTCCCCTGTGGAGGGAGGTGCCACAGAGAGTTTCACAGCAAACACCAGACCTGTCATTCACCGGAGCCACATGGTCCTGCACAGTGGGAGGGGAGTGGCAAGGATGGAGAGGGTAGCTCCGGCTTTTTTTTTTTTCTCCACTCTCTGTATTCATGTGGTTGCATAGGTGTGCAACAATGTTCTCATATCATGTCACTTTGCTGTCACATTCATTTCTGGATTACAACAGGCACTATCAGTCCAAAATAACCACTTCAACTGCACACAGAGTATATTATTGATTAAAAAACAGTAAGTAGATGATGAAAGTTTAACAGTTCGATAAGAAAAATACTATTTAATGTTTTGTGCAGATTATTTAATCATGTGAAAAGCTGTTGAGAAATTTTGTAAGTCTACAAGACACATTCCTCATCAAAATAAAATGACACATCCTGTTATTGCTCGGCCACACAATTGTAGTGATATGTTTAATCTACATTACTGTTCAACCCAAACAACCTCCGATTCCAAACACTGCTGACTCCAAACATATCCGAGTCTCAGCTAACACGAACACAATGTCTCGGTGAGTTGGCCACCGGGCCAGAACGGCATGAGGCCATCACACAGAGTTAGCTTGCCTACTCCGTCTGCCTGTTGTTGTTGTTGAACCGGTCAGAACCCCCACCCCAATACATCCAGATCTGCATCCCTGTCGGTGGGGGGCTGACACCAGGCATTAGCCGGCGGGGCCTTTGATAGCACCAACGCCTTCACCTTCGGCCTGAACCCCTACCACGAACCTCCACCGCCGGGCAGAAAAGCACTACAAGATTTTTACGCAATGCAAAAAATCTTTACACACCGCTAAACTCTGTTTCTTTATATCAGCGTTGTTTCAACTTTGATATCAAGATGGAATTTACTATGGCAGAAACTATTTATTTTACCTTTCGATACTTATCTAACAACTGTTGCCAATTTGCCACTGCTCTGATACTAAATTTACTGTTACTACATCTACTTTATTTTCTACATAATCAGTCTCAGACTAACGTGGATTATC
>JBCAUF010000476.1:19861837-19872029 GCA_038406115.1 Haemulon aurolineatum
CTGTGTTCAGGGGCTGTAGGAAAAGCACCAGCCGCCTTGGCTTGCGTTTAGATCGAGTTATGAGGAAAAAATATATACCCAATCACAAAGGGCCCCTTTTGGCTCGAGGGCCCCTGTGCAAATGCCTAGGTTGCCCATATGGTAGATCCGGGCTTGGCTCCTACGAATCACTTAAGACTTTTCCCACGTTTGAAATTTTAGCTAAAGTTTGCTCAAAAACACAACCAAGGAAAAGTGACACATGTGTCACTCTAACGACCCCCACCCCATCTTAATGTACCCACATGCAATCACACAAGATGTAATGCATTTGTACAAACTGGTTTAAACTCTCTGCATGTATTTCATTTTACTCATGGTAAGACAGCAAGTAACTATTGCTATTTCTGTAAGTAGTTCAAATAAACAACAAGCCTGCATGAACAGGAATCCATACAAATAACGTGTATTACTAGCAGCTGTATTATTGCAGCTGAGTCCATCTGTTTTCTGATATCAGTACAGTGACCCCACATCCTGGCAAATTTTTCCCACTTATGCTTTAGGCTACATAAACATCAAGTAAATACTGCAGCAATGATGAGTATGTTTCTGCTGTGTCACTCTGGTCTCCAGTCATACATCCTCACCTGCAAACAGCAGCGTGTTGTTTCCTCATTCAGCTATTGTTCATTCCTCCACTTTCCCCTTTGTCTTTATTTCCCGCTCCGTTTGTCGATGTTCTTTCCTCAATTCTTGTGCAGCACACGGGGCCTTTCGTGCACAATTACGATAAATTCGATTAACTGCCAACCGTTTGGCTGGCATTTTTAGCCAAAGGCCGCACCGCTCTCTTAACCAAAATAGCAGGCATGGGACCCGCCGAGGCGTATCCAAATACAAATAACAGGCGCACAGAAAAGACTTAATGAATACCACCGACCACATCCAAAACACTCACAAACGCATAAAGTATTTAGAGCCGGAGAGTAGTTAGGCTGCATTAGCTTTGCTATTTTTTATTCAAAATTCCAAATTTGTTTTTATCACCGCTCACATCTCGCTTCATCTTCCTTTGATCATGCCTCCTCCTTCACTGCTGCAGGAGTCCAGTCGACTGCGTCCACCGCGCTGCCTGAACGTGCAATACACCCTGTGATTAATCAACGGCTTTGCACAAGTTAGATGATAAACAAACCTTTAATTTTTCCCAGTTTGCAGAGAGCAAAGAAATCTAAAAAAAAAAAAAAAATCCTTCCCACTTTTCCGTGATGAATCATGAATTGTTTGGTTAGTGTTTACGTCAAATAACCCCAAGCCTGCATTTTATTTGTTGGCATCCTGCTGTGCTGTATGAAAATGCAGGTACTGATATGATTTATGTCTCCAGCTTTCAAGGCAACGTCTCCAGCACTGTGCGTGCAAACAGATGTAAAAAAAAAAAAGCCTCTTCCTTGCAATAACCACACAGAGCCATGAAAAGAGACTGAGGGTCAGTGGGATTAGATTGCTGCTAGATACAGTAGTATAAGCTTTGCTCAGTGAGTGCCTCTGTCCTTCACTGCTCCCAGCTTTCTGTGGCTGCACTAAATTATTTAAGAGACAGCAGTCATCTCTGAGGAAACCCGGCAGACTCCCCTCTGTGTCCCACGAGCCCAAGGCGAGGCAGACGGGTAGTTGGGGCACCGCTGCCGGAAATAACGCGGCAGAGAAATTTTGGCAGTGGTGGCTTCAGCAACCCGGGCCCGGCATCTGGTTCAGAGAGCCCCGCTGCAAAATGAAGCCGGTGGTAGCGGTCGAGCGGAGTCGAGGTTTCCAAGCAGATGTGCCTACGCCAAGCCAGGAACAAAGGCCTCTTCTCTCGGATTGGTGCAAGATCACAGCGAGGAGGACGGCCGTGTGTCTAAAGAGAATTTCAGAGTGGTGGGCGCAGCCAGGTCCAAACAAAAGAGGCTCAGAACTCGTCTCAACCTCTGCCGCCTTCTGGCCCGCTGCCAGCAGGCCCCCTCACTCCCCGCTCCCCCGCACTGAGACGCCTCTCCTCTGTGGAAAGTGACAGTCCATCTTTCCTCATCCCCAGGCATGACCAATCAACCCTGAGCAGAGTGATGGATGCTCTCAGCGCTCTCGCTCCTGCTCCCAGCACCTCGCCACTTCAATCTCTTCTTATCCACCTATCACCCAGCAAATCCATGTTTGCAGAACGATACAGCCTTGTTCTTGCCCGAGGAGACACCACAGCACATATATTTGCACTTTAGATTGCTAAACACTCACCTACACAAACTCACAAATGGGCACGTGGCGAAGTTGTGCTTCTGCAGAACGATCAATAGACTCAGAGAAACAGTGGCCTCTAGCTCCAGTGTAGAAAAGGTCTATAGAGGAAGCACTTAATTCAACTGTCTTTAGCCCCCAGCCAAAGCCTTCCCAGGTGCAAAAGCTGCATGGCGCTCCGTATCTATCAGCGCGTCTGGCTCTGTTTCACGGTTTGTCAAAGCCGAAAAACTTCCGCCGTCAGAGGTGCGTCGGCGTTGGCACGCTCAGCCGTGTCTGCGACAAAGGCAGACAAGCACGCAAGTCGCTCGAATTAATACGCCGTAATGAGATTCAAATTCAAAATGACGGGATGCAAAGCTTCGCTCACGTTTTAACACCTCCACGTGCACACACACATAAACGCAGAGACACAAAGTGTCAGCGTGTCCTTTCGAACTGACAAAAACGCCAAGTCAAGAGATGTCCAATGACCGTCTGGGGCCTGCTGTCATCCCCCCTCACTCCAGATAATCATCACCGATCATCTCCCTCTTGGTTTGGGTCCATGCTGTCAAACAAACCGTCTGTATTTCCGCCACGCTCAGCGTCTCGGGCTTCATTAATGCATGATGCAAGGGTTGATGTGGAGCAATAATGCTAAGCAGCAGATATCGACTCAGAATTGCCTTTGGCTGGGGAAAAACCGCACTAAATGAAGACTAAACTGCAGCGAGAGAGCGTCAGAGAGCTTATTCGCAGCCCTCTCTGCTTCATCGCGTGGCCCACGACACAGCTGCACCGAGAAGGAAACCTGTCAGACAAGAAAAAAAAACACCTCCCTCCCGTTTTTATGTCTCTTTAATTAGTCCCCTTTAATTAAAACCACAGTATTATGTAAATTCTCCAGTTAAGGCTCTGAGATTTGCTACTAGTGATACGTTTTTTTTACGCTCTCAAACCTCATCATATCTCCCGGGGACGACGGCGGGGCTATTGTTTTTTTTACTGAGATGTCAGGCTCATTTTGGTGTGTGGATGACATCATGCGCCGCCTCTGCTCATTGTGGAGAACAGACTCGTGGGACCATTGTTAGCGGCTGTCTCGTTTTGTCTCTGAAATCACTCAAGGCAGGCTGGAGCTGCAAAATTGTGCACGCCAAGGAAAAACAATCTGGACCGGGAAGCCATACAGAAGTGTTAAACGTGTAAAAGCTGGAGCTCTTTCACACGTAGGAGAAACAAAACAGCTGAGTATGTTGTATTTTTAGAGTAGAAGGAGGAAATTAGAAGTTTTTTGAGAGGCTGTTTAAGGAAATAAATAATAGAAGATAAATAATATGTCACAAACCAGACAAAGTAGTCCACACGGTGTCTTGTGACATGATGCCCTTCCTTTTTAATCAAAAGACAAGGCAGGAGACTCAGAGAGGAACATTTCGGCCTCACAGCAGGACTTCTGTTGTTATTGTGTTTCTGCCTGCACAGTGAAATTTGATGCAAGCTTTTCCCCCTACTTTATTCCCACACTCCATTACCCAGTTTAATTTCCCATCGTCTTTAGCTGCACATCTCTTTGATTTATGCTCCGTTCTTCCCCACCATGGATCATTACAGATGTTGTAATAAACTTCCCATCTCTCATGGCTTTCATTGACTTTCTCACTCGTGGCTTGTAGGAATAGGTGTGTCTTCACGTTGTGCTGCTGGCATTTTGGGCAACATCAGGCACATTACTAAAAAAAAAACAAAAAACAAAAATGATTAGACTCTAGCTGTTCCTCCTCTTCCTTTCCTCTGACATCCACAACTGTTTGAAAGGCGCAATAATGAGAGAGAAGAGATCAGAAAGTCGGTAAATGAGGAGAGAATCTCAAAGAGTCTCTGGGCTCCTTTACGCAGTTCAGCCTCTGTACTAGATAGATACTTTATATGTAATGTATACATGAGGGTGAGATCACAACCTTTAATGTTCTGCCTGTCAGGTGACAAAACACATCCTGTGATCCTGTAGTTCTTTACTTTTCCTTGTGATAATATTATATCAACCAAGTTAAGTTGCTGCCACATTGACAAGTTTGCTGGCGTAGAAAATACGAGCAGCCAGCTGATCAGACCTCCTGTAAACCAGGCAACATTTTAGCCAGATTATCAGATTATCTAGATGTATTTGGAGGTAAAACTGAGAGTGCACAGACCCATGATGTCCGTAGTAATCCCTCATTGCACTGCAAAACTATGTCAGTGCACAATTACCGTAAGTACAGTAGGGTCTTTATACAGTGTTGGATGTTTGCAGGGGGTCTGGGGAATAATTTCACCATTTGCCTTTGCACTTCTCCAACAGCCCCGTCCCCTAGGAATGCTGTTTATATACTAATTTGCGAAAGCAAATGTGTTTTCTCAGAAACAACAATCAACATAACAAGGAATGCATCTGCCAAGACGTGAAATGTTGATATTGATTATATCTGCAAAATCTATATCTGCACTGACGGCATATATCATTTCTTTTCCCTCCAATACCTCCCTGCAGTAATACAATATATCCATCTACTAGCAGCTAAATCATGTTTTAATCATGTGAATTGTGCTCTTAGGGAAAGATTGTGGTCTTGGTTAGATATTTAAATTGTTAACAGGTTGTGTTTACTTTATTAACATTTAACTGACACCATAATCTCTCCCCATCCACTGTCAAGGTCCTGATTTACATACAAAATATTTGTAGCACTTCCTTTAAACGTAACCACTGGAAGTAATCCAGACAGTATGTTTCCCTTCAGAGCGTATTTGACAAATCAGTAGTATTTCACTGATAAAGACCACAACACCTGACAGGAAAATGGATTGAGGAGGGATTGGGTGAGGGTCACGCTCATCGACATGAAAGGAGGTTGATTGCGTGATGATGAACAGAGTAACAGAGTGGTGGTGTGGCTGGAGCATCAAGGATGAGCTTGATTAGCTCACTGCTTCATCATCCCCCTATGGTTCCTGCGACAAAAGAAGAAGAACTTCTTAGATGCATATTTTCATGATATTTCGTGCAAACTCATGGAAACCTGGAAAGGCTGAGTGTTCGAATCCAGGTCCTCTGTGCTGTGAGGCAACAGCACTGACTGCTAAGGAGAGGAGAGGAGAGGAGCGGGTCTTGGAGGGGAGACCGGTGGGAGAGAAAAGCTTTCGGTCTGCTCAGGTGACTGAATTAATGAGGCTTAGGTGGTTTAATTAAAGAAAGGGTGGTGTGGTCTTGTTCCTTAACCTTAGTTATAATAACTTCACATGAATGTAATTTCTGGGAGATAGGGTTGCTCTCAAATCAAAACTATATGATGGGGTGACCATATTTCTTGCCCTGTCTGACTACTTTCTACCAGGTGTTTCTAAATTTAAGGAATTACCTGATAGAAATAATGGCCCGAATTATGAAAACATGACTCAAGATGTAAGAAAGTGAAATAATCCTTTTATACAGTTTTTATCATGGTGTATAAACAGTGATATGGTGTATAATCAGCAACCAACACCTGACTGCTGAAAACAGATTTCCTCCGACACGACTTTTGAACTTCAAACATGTTCCTCCAACTTCAACATTTGGGACGCTGCTAACGCTCTGATGTGCACGTATTCCTGGTTTAAAGATGCTGAGCACTGTCACAGCCACAGTTTGCATGCTGTAACAGTCCTAATTCCTCTCTTGGGGAGTTGTAAATTGGCATGTCATTATAACTTAGGTGTCAGAACAGGAGTTCCTCTCTCTTGCTATAGGGGATCCTGGTGTAAAAGGCTACATACAAAAGCACACTGAGCAGTCCTTGGGCAGAGGAATGACATTTTTTTTTGCAGTGAAGCTCTGCACCCTGGCTCTTTTAAAGTTGCAGGTGACTAATCTTCACTTGTCAAACAGACAGGTTGTCTATGTTTTTTTCCAAACTGACACTTTGAAGGTCCCAGTTCACTCCCTTGACTTTTTTTCTTTTTCCTGCAGCGTTCAGATGTTGCTGATTCATCCCATCTCCTGCAGAGAAAATAACTACAGTACGATGCTTGTACTTAAAAATCAGGTCTCTTCCCTGAAGGAACAGAGGCTCTGAGTCATGGCTTAGTCAAAGTCTTTGAAGGATATCATTAGTTGCTCCTGCAAATGCCAGGTAAAAATTGACACATTGAGAAAAGACAGGGAAAGTAGATGCACCAATATTATGTGCTGTGGTGAAGCTATATAAATACTTATTAGGGTATACAATAGGGAAAACATGAGCCACTTTTTACATTTTATGATTTTACAGAAAAATAAAAGTGTACTTGTTTCAGTGACCCATTAAAAAAAGTTTGTGCTTTGGCACAACTACGTAACACAGTGACAGAATGAGTGACTATTATCATGCGTGCATTTTCCATGATAAAAAATCTCAAAGCAAAAATCTTAACAGGCGTGGTCTAATTTTTATCAGATTAAGGGTCCCTGCTGTGAAAAAGTTTAAGAACCACTGCCTTAGATCATCCAAGGAAACTGAGCCGCTGTCTTTTGTGCTGCCTCATCTGCAAAGTATCTGAATATAAATAGATAGATTACTCTGTACATACAGTATGTCACCTATTTTAAAGTTGTGGTGGTGAGTTGAGCCATTGACTCAGCTTGCCCTAACATCACTAGCATGTTTTATCCCACGCCATGGCCCAGATTCACAATTATGCAAAGTGCATGACCTTATCTTGTAACTTGCACTGACTTAAATTTATGTGTAACAATGCCTAAAACGTATCTATTTTAATTAAGATACGAGACTGATAACTTCACCAGTATGATGAATTAACTCAGCATGACTAAAATATTTGCTCTGGTGTGGATTGAGTAATGTGAAGCAGACTTCCTTAAAGCTGAGGTAGGCAGTTTATTTTCGGCATTACTGGATAAAGCTCCCATAGTAAAGTTTTAGCATGCAAGTCAAGTGATCTGAGAGAATACTAGACTTCTGCACCTCCTCTAGGCTCTGTTTTCAGACTCCCAAGACGGGAGACTTTGATCAATCACTGCCCGCGCTCTCATCGCAACGTGGTGTGGTCAACAATGTGGTTCAGGTCAATTGAGGGTATAGAATTGACAAGAGGACTGAAGGGAAGAGTGAGATGTATGTTTGCATACTTTAAAAATATAACCTCTTGCTAGCTTTTCCAACGTTATCTACCCTAGAATCAATTTGTGGTCACATGATTAGCTTTGTTTATGGTTAGCTACATACAGGGGGAGGCTTGTTTTATCCACCATCATGACTTACTCCATTCTCCCTTACTGTACTGTATGTTGTTGCATAATGATAAAATTACACGTCACGTGCACATCAGGTAATTCACTTTTCCCTGTTGCATTTTTTTTTTTGTCATTCAGCACAAGTCATTTGAAGTCGTGCACTCACTTTTACCCCACTAACCTCTTCACCTCACACCTTTCCTTCATTATATCACCAAACGGTGCAAACACGAGGCTCAATCTCTTGGGTCGAAAGAGGAAAAGGAGGTGCGGGGAAGAACAGAGGAATGCAGATGAATTGGCGTCAGAAGGAGAGGCACAGAGGAACAGCAGGTCCTGCACGCCCCAGCCCCCTCAGCTGGCTTTGTTCCTGCATCTTCTTTGCAACAATTCAAAAGCAGCTTGCACAAATTAGACCCATGGGAAGAGAGAACAGACCAACTTGCAGCAAACTACTGTCACTCAGGCCGCCTTCTGCCGAGGGGAGCGAGGAAGGGGACACTGGATATGCAACATGCTCAACTAGAGGAATTGGCCACAAGGGACCAGATGTTCCTCTACAGTGTAGCCCCTTCTCACTAATATATGCTCATGGTATTGCACTGTATATATATATATCTACTTCCTCCCCTTGTCTTTGCTTGCAGCTTTAATGTCAAAGCTCTGCAGCTTATCTGATGTGGAGCAGAGGAAGCATTTATAGGTACAGCGTAGATGCATCATTTTCAGCTACCTGCAACCGCCAAAGAAAGTTATACAGTTGCTCTCGGTGTCACACTTTGCACACACACACACCTGGGTGCAGATGGCGGCGAGAGGCGACGAAAAAAGAGACAAGGAAGAAAGAGAGACAGGCGGAGGGAGAGAGAAACAAGTCTCACCACGGGAGGAACTTGGCAGCTTCCTCGACTTTTTGTAGATTGCAGGTGTTGTGTTCACGATCGTGATCGAGTTAGGAATGCCGCACATCAGTGCAGGCTGGCAGGCGGAGCTGGCAGGTGTTGTCTGTGGGGAGACGCACCGGCAAGCACGAGGTGTCATACGTGGAGTGGATCGGAGAAACAGAGCAAACCCTTATTCTGTCAAAGCCAACCTTGTGATATTCATCATGGTTAGATCTACTGAACGCGTGCACCCCACCAAATTGACAGAAAAAAGCTTCACAGAGCACCAGAGGACTGTGTGTTTAAGTGTGTGTGTGTGTGTGTGTGTGTGCAAACTTCTGGATGTTGTGCCGCGTAGCGCTTCAGCATGTCACTGCTTAAATTGGATTCTCCACACTTATTAGTTACACATTGTATTTTATCCAACAGAGGGAATTAAATATGCTTAGTACTTAAGCAATAAAGCCTAACGTTATGGACCTGAAAGTACATAAATCATGAACATTAAAAAAACCAAACAAACCTTTAAAGGGGACAAAAACCAGCTATTTTGACGGAGGAAACGCTATTACTACTGAGCAGTGCAAACGAAAACCATTTAACAGATAAAAGTAATTAGACTCAAGCAGAGATTTTGCAATTTAAACACCACATTAGAAACATACATCGTTCCCACTGAAACAACAATGGACTTAGTCTTTTGCTCTTTGGCAAATGCAGGATTTTCAAAAGACGGTATGGTGGGAACATGTGTCTTTTCTTTCCTTTCACTGCCATTGTCAAGGATGGCGTACAGTTTGTAATGGCAGCCAATTACAGAGGCTTTTCATCCAGGAGGCAGCATCAAACAGCTCGACTGTCAGCTTTTGTTGCTGGAGGCAGACAGGCAGACCAGCCCGGGGAGAGACTGACGCGCACAGCAGCGCTTTCTTCGTCGTCTCCGAATGCCCATCTCCTACGTGATAAATGGCCGCCGGAGCGATCAGTCAAACTCTGCCGCAATAATGAGCTGCTAGAGGTGAGAAAGGTGAGGGAACGGCACTGAGGAAGACACGGAGGCTCCTTTTTTTTAATGTGGCAAACCAGCTCCATCATCATCAGAACAAAAAAAAAAGAAAAAAAAGAGCGTGTGCCGCACTGAAGCTGAACGTCTGCAAGTTTGTTGATTTGAGAGGTCCTTACTTAACCCTATAGCCTCCCTGTTTATCAGTCTGCGGCATCACCCCGTTGCCACACAAGGGATGTTTCTGAGCACTGTAGCTGGCCTCCTCCTGGGATCTGACAGATATAACAGATGCAGCATCAGAGCAATGAGAAAGGCCTCAGCTCACACGCACACACACACACACACACACACATGCACACAATGCATGCGTACACGCAGACCGAACACAGACGTAAAGGCAGTGAGGGACAAGTGGTTCCTGCCTGGGAGGGGGTATATTTAGAGTCTTGCGTAATGTGCTTTTAACACAACACAGAGTGGATGAATTTTTAATGCCAGGCAAGAGAAAGGGTGGGAGAGGGGGGGAAAAAATGAATAAAGTTAAGTATTTAATCTGAGCTGTTGCTTAGGGGAGAGACAGAGAGAGATCTGAGAGCAGCCCGTAAGCATCAGGCATGGCACACAGGATAGCCACCGATGTACCAGCTATGGATGAATGGGTCTGCAAGAGGCGGGATGGAAAGCAGGAGAGAGGGGGGAGAGCGAGCGAGCAAGCGAGAGAGAGAGAGAGAGAGAGAGAGAGAGAGCAAGTGAGGGAGGCAGAGGGAGGGATATCGGGAGATATGTAAGGCAAGAGAGTGAGGAGGAGAG
>JBCAUF010000476.1:20206906-20218327 GCA_038406115.1 Haemulon aurolineatum
CGATATCCGATTAGGATGGAGCTGTCTGATTTCTGTCCGGCTCGTCTCTCCTCAAGGTTGCTGTCATAAACTAGCAGCAGTGACTGGTACTGAGCGCGGCTGTAAATAAATCTTCACGTATCATCTGGTTCCTTGGCCCCTCGAACTCTGACTGATTCTGTCTGTCATTCACTTAAGCAATAGACAGTGACCAGTCGCCCATCATACCTGAGAAATATTTTAGCGTTATATGGACGGCAATAAGAAACAAGACCTTTGGTTTTGAAGTCACACGCGTTGTTAATGTTATGGTATGTTGTTAATACAGCACATCAATAAGTTATGAGGTGCTTTAGAGGGTAAACACCCTCCATAACCACAATTTACAGCGATTGTTTTGGTATGATGTGTTGCCATCGCGGTTAAATGTTAATAGGTTTACATTTTTAAAACCAGTTCCCAGCACTCCATATCAAAGCGCCTAAACTCCTCCTGGAGCTCTTTATTGCAATCCAATACAACAGCTCAGCCGTAAATTCAACCTTTGCAAACATAATGATGTTCAGTTTTGATTGATACTCTCAGAGAGGTATTTCTTAAGCACAATGTGTATTATTGAGGTTGTAGTAGTGCAGCCCAGTACAATTGGAGCACCACTAGCTTGGATTAACTTGCACACTTTAATTTTCCTATAAATGAAAACATTTATTCAAGGAAGACTTGGCATTGTGTTATTAAATTACCTGTGAAACTTTTTAGAGTGAAGCACAAAAAAAGAAGGGCGCCACAATGTCCTCAGACTTGCCTCAGACTTCACAGACATCTTGTTCTCTGTGGACACATTACTCACTGGGGGGGGGGGTATCTGCTGAAACATTCATTCATTATCAAGGCAGGTAGTTCAAAGGGAGGTAAAATGTGATCCTTGAAATACACTCTTCTGCAGACACTCCTGACTTGCTGATGACAAAACGGCTTTTGGCCTCTCAGTCACATGTCTACACTGTCACATCAGCTTCTTTTCACGTTACGTAGATTTTCATTTAGTGACGATAGCCCAAAGTAGGCCTGGCGTTTTGACCTTTTCACCCCCGACACCCCACTCACCACAGATAACCACTCAGCGCCCCCCGATGTGACGGGGCTGTCGGAGCGCTCCTCGCTTCATGCAGAGCGGCCCCAGGTGGCCTCGGTGCGAGGCGTTTCCCGGGGCTACAACCACCACACCAGCGTCATGGAGACTGCAGATGGTGAGTTTCCTGCCCACACACACACACACACACACATACACAGACACACAGATACACAGTCACCTCCCTCTTCCTCCTCTCCCCTGCTGTCTGTCCCTCTGTCCCCTTCTCAGTCAGTCTGCCTGTTAGACTGGCACAAGCTGCTGACTGACCCTCCCAAACACACCGAAAAACACTATGTTTCCCTTGTAATGCTTCATTCAGTTCATTGACACTAATAAAAACACACCAAGTCATACAGGAAAACCATTTCACTTGAGTCCTACAAAGGAAAAGAATACAGTATCACGTGGCGTTGACAGGGATTTACCTCTTAACACCTTGTTTTAAACTATATCCACTAACTTTATTGTCCTCAGAGAGTGGCCATAAATGACAATCTGGTCGACCAGTCTGTAAAACCAGTGCCAATGTGTTCCTGTCATCGTTCCATCTTCATTCATTCAACATCAGAGCTGAACTGCTGCTTTGAATTAATGTCCAATGTTTTAATAAGCAAGTATCCATAAAACTGGAACACAGCAGAGCTGTTCCCTTCCTGCCATCCATCCTCTGTCGTTAGGAATTCGTGCATTTTCTGGGTTTTAACTGCTAATGAATGCTCAACCCTCCCACTTGCCTTGACACATAAAGGGTAGGGGATTTGGTTCTTTAAATATATCATTTTTATCTGTTTCTGTTTGCCTTTTTGGTGCTCAAGATGTTTCACACCCACACCTCCTGTGCAAGTTTACCCACATGGGTCATTTAAAAAAAAAAAAAAAAGACAAAACAGAAGAAAATCTAATCCGTGTTGTTGTGATAGAACAACAGTCTGTCTGTTCTTAAGATTTCTCTCACTTACGACTGGCTGCTGGTAGATTTCTCTATCACACATTCTCACACACAATCACACGCACACACATCACGTTAACAGGGCTGTTTCATTGACATCCTGATGTGTCTCTTCTCCAGGCTGTGAGTGGAGAGGTGAAGGATCCCTCAGTTTAATGGATGGTATTTATAACTGTTCCTCCAACTCCATGGCAGTCGGCTATATGTGCACTCTGCTGCGTGTGCATTTGTGTTTGTGCGCGTTTGTGTTTCTGCCTTCGCCTCCGCTGTCAGGTCTAGCGCTCGTCCAAACCGTGTGTGTTTTCCAAAAATATATGCAAAGCCACAGCAAATTCAGTCATTAGATTCCTGTGTGTGTGTGTGTGTGTGTGTGTGTGTGCGTGTGTTTGTTGCTCAAGACTTAAGCATTTATAACATCTTCAAGCGCTGTCTAACCTAAATGCTCTTCAAATTGATCATGTCGACGCAGATTGTGTGGAAAGGCCATTTCCGTGGCAGGTGTAACTATTCATTCGGGGGTTGTGAATAATTTGCATGTTGACACACTGGTTTCTGTGCTCACACTGAGACACTGAGACTTGTCAGTTTATGTTTCTCACCACATTCTGTTAACACAAGCCTGCGAGCCTCCAGCCACACAGTGGGCTCTTTTATGGCAGCCATCTAGCACTGTTCCCATTTTAATAACGACACATAGTTAGGTGTAGAAAACATGCCACACACTGTGACCTGAGTTCCATCTGTACACTGATCCCAGTGCTGTATGTGTTGGTTTCTTTATGTAGCATGGACACTGGTGCATTTTTGTCAACAAATCTAATGAAATGACTAAAACCAACAATGAATTAATCCCACTATCAAGTATAGTCTGTATCCAAAGCCCAAAATATCTTATTCCTCTGTGCTATAGAGCTCCATTGTTGACTCGAGACTAATAAAAGCACAACAATGAGTCTGTGACATGCTCCTTCATAATGATGAACATGGGCACTGTAGTTTATTTTAGGGCAATACACCATCCTGGTGACGTAAAGGCTCTCTAGAGCACAAATGTATATTAATCTATGGCTGAAAATAGTCCTGAACAAAGGTAATATTTCCTTTGATAAAAACTACAATGCCCTGCTTTCGTGGGAAATGACTTACTAAAAATGAAACTATATATTGTGAACCGTTTATGAATTATGTCTTAAGTTGGAACCAATAAACTTGTGACTGAGGGCAATCAGACAGGGTAGGGAAGTCAAAAATATTAACAAATCGACTAATATATTGTTGGTTTTCATCTTTCTATGGGTTTTGTTAATAATAAGGTAAAATATCAAATAATATCAGCCTTTTTATTTTTCTTCATCTGTGTTGTCGGCTCTTTTTCTCCCAAGTTGACCTCAAGCCAGTGTTTGCTATTGCAATTTAACGCTGCTGACAGATGACTTATGAAATCATGAATAAGTTAATAACAGCCTTGATCACAGGCGGGTCCTGGTTGGCTGGGATATTAATGATCAAGGCCCTTGAGTGGGTGGGGTTCAGGGCCCTCAGATGTTGTCCCACTCGTCTGGGGCTTTCTAATTGGCCCATCAGGTGCAGCACTGACCCCCACGCGTCTACTCCCAGTACATCTGTCCCTTACACGAGGAGGCAGAGTCTGTCTGTGCAGGGTCTTATTATAGTAAGATAGATCAGGCGGGCTGCGTGCAGCTGTGGCCTACGTCTCCTGTGGCTGTCTGGAATGTCTGACGCAGACCACCCCTCCCAAACTAAGTATGAATTCATGTTGATGAAGTGATGCCCAGTGATGATCAGAATCTGCACATACCCATGTCCAAAATGTGAGGGAAATCTAACCAGATGCTTTTTTCTCATTCTTAGTAGCTTTTTTCTCTCTTTTTCCCTCTTCACAAAGGTCCACGTCTCTGCAAATATATATTTAGATAAAGATATAGAAATAGACTTGGCTGGGGTATAGTTGATTTTAGCCTCCCACAATTATTAATTTTGCAGAGCGTGTGTGAATACAGACACCTTCTGAGACACCTCATGCATCGCTTATTGCAGAGAGGACATCTCTGTTGCTATGCAGCAGGCGTGGAGGCTCCTCGTTTCCCCGACTTATTTTGGTGAGGTTTGTCAGTGATTCTCTAGCGACTGAAAGGCTTTAACGTTTGACCTCCTGGCGATTGTAGAGGACCTCCAGGTCCACTGTTCTGTTGTCTAGCTGCAATGTGAGTGACAGCTGGTTGTCCTGTTGTCCTGTCTCATTATTAGAGCACCACATTGACCACCTCTATTCTCTTTTTCTTATCTGTCCTCCCCTCATCCATCCCCTTCTCCTTATTTCATCAATTTGTCAATCACTCCGTCTACATATGGATCTCTCTACTTTATCACCTCCCATCTGCCTCCATTGCATTTCCATCCTGATGTTCTTCCTTCCCATGGTGTATTTCTCTCCATACCCCCCCTACCTTTTTCCCTTTCGTCCCCTCCAATCTCACTGTGTAGGTGTTCCAGTCAACAGTCGCGTCTCCTCCAAAATCCAGCAGCTGCTCAACACTCTGAAGAGACCAAAGCGACCGCCATTGCGAGAGTTCTTTGTCGACGACTTTGAGGAGCTTTTGGATGGTAAGCTGGCCCGAAAGTAATTACATTGCTTCTATTAAATCAATAAACCCTGAAAAAAAGCATCCCTCTCTCTGTGGCTGTGATCAGCATGCTGATCAGAGACTTCAGCAGTTAAAGGCTGTGTTTGATACACGAGCCCTGGCTCTCCTGAGTGTGACAGACACCTCAGCTTTAATTTTTATTTTTTAGCTCTCATTGGAGTTTCCCTGCTTCATTATTGGTTGTTTGTCAAACCCTTGTTGCATTTGAGATAAAAATATCATATTGACCTCACCACGCCTCGCAAATAAGCAGTCAAGGTAACACTTTTAGATCATGGTTGTTATTCTGTCTCTGGGTTGAGCTGAGACCACCAGGTGTGCCTAGGGAGTGGTTAGGGAAAGAAAAAAAAACACACACACACACACGCACACACGCACTAGACCAGCCCTTTCCAACCATTTCCTCCATTCCAGCAAGCCCATCGTGGGTTTTGGGTGGTACTCTGCCAGGCTGAATAAACACTGTGAAAATGAATAAGCGGCAGGAATAGTAATATATCAGCAGGTAATTGTAATGGCTCCCTGACTTTGGCACAGACACTGTGGCATGGCAAACCGATGGTGGTCTGCTTGGTGTGTGCAGAAAAAACACGCAGAGCTGAAATGGCAGCCGGCTGGACACTATCAGTTCCTGATAGAGGTGTTTTATTTGGCGGGGACATCTCGCCGGCTCCGTTAAACAGCTCTGAATTCGACTTATCGGAGAGTTCAGGAGAGAGTGAGGGGGAGAATAGCGATGGAGAGATGGAAGTGAAATCAAAGAGCGAGCAGGGTGCTTGAACGACGGGGAAGGCGGAGGATGAAGAGAGAAACCTGCGCCTTTGAATAAGCCGTGGCTCTAAGTTTCTCGGGAATTGGTATCTGAGGCAACTAAGACAGATAAGGGCAGAACACAGCTCACCTTTAATCCTCCAGCTTCGCCCATCTCATTGCCTTTCAATCCCCACACTCCTTTTTATTACCCTGTCCTCCTTTAAAGATCCCCTCCAGATTTATTAAGACATATACAAAAAGCCTGCTCTGAAAGAATTTTGTTCCTCACTGAACATACACATTATTGATTTCTAGTTTTTACATCACCCTTCTGCAAGTTGAAGACTGGACTGGGATTGGCTTTCAAAAATATTTGTGATGTCACGAATCACGCATGTGCAGGAGGCCCGCCGCTTACGATCACATTTTCACTGAGCACAGAGAAACTTTCCACTTTCAACAGATGACTGTGAAAAAAAGCCTGCACAGACTTCATTCTGCACAGTGAAAGGATGCAAACATTCAACTGTAGAAACAAGAAGAAAAACATATTTTTGGGCGTGGGGTGACTTGCAGAGAGTTCAAAGGTCAAATGGAACCAGTGCTGCAAGAGCTAGTTCTGCTTTGTTGCTCTAAATACCCATTAGGCCATCCTCCTTTCTCTCCCCTGTGTATTTAGTCCAGGAGCCAGATCCCAACCAACCAAAGCCAGAAGGCCAGCAGATGAGTCCCCTGGAAGGAGAACATCTCGGGGTGGTCAACAAGTGGCCTCCCTCTTTGCCAGCAGCATTACAACGGTGGGGGACCACTCAGCCCAAGAGCCCCTGTCTGACGGCACTCGACAATGCTGGCAAGCCCGTCTACACCCTCACCTATGGTAGGTACCAACCTGTGGATGGCACACTGAAGATGGAAAACAATGCCACCTCTTGTAATCCACTCTTTCTGGGTTTCGCTCTCTATAAATAATGGACAAGGAGGTGTCTGTGTCTGTCTCTACATACCTTATTGTGTAATCTACCATTTTGTGTGTTGAATATGTAAAATATCTGACATTGTACGTTCACCTTATAGGTAAACTTTGGACCCGCAGTCAGAAACTGGCCTACACTCTTCTGAACAAGCTGAGCACCAGAAATGAGCCTTTGCTCATGCCTGGAGACAGAGTAAGTCATCAGATTAGCTTGTGTGTTACGTTCCTTGTTGCATTTTAGGCATTCATCAAATGATATTCAGCAAGTGTGAATTTCCTCAGCCACCAGTTTAAGCCATGACCATAAGATGCAAAGTATGGAGCCATTGTACTAGGGCTATGTTTCTTTGAACATGAACACCATGCTGTTTGCCTTGCTGTGTGATACATCATAACATGACATGACTGTGATACCCCTGCAGGTTGCACTTGTTTTCCCCAACAATGACCCAGTGATGTTCATGGTAGCCTTCTATGGCTGCCTTCTGGCAGAGTTGGTACCTGTGCCTATTGAAGTGCCGCTGACTAGAAAGGTAAAGGCAAATACGAAACACAAATATGCTCCAGGGAATGTGTGGTCATACTTAATATCTACAGAGGCAGTGAAGAGCAGTAGTGACCCCTGCTGGACATTTGACCCCGAAATGATTGAAAGAGAGACAAGATGTGCACAGTCTTTGTCTCAATGCTGATATTCACAATTTATTATATTCCAGATGATCTGTTTGTACCAAAGAACCTCTACCTTAGTAATGTGTTGCATGATTGCATCTTCAGCAGGAGCATTATCTTTTAAATGTTATAATTACAGAGTGCTGTAATGCGTTGCAGTTTCCTGCACATCCATCAGCTCAAACAAATCCAAATTCATCCACATTAGCTACACAGGCTGAATATTAATGCCTGTTCTTGATTGCCATTTATAAGCATGCTGTTTGCAGATGCTGTGCTGTAATTAATGAGATTTGAGTGAGGTGAAATGATGTGTAATTCCAGTCAAAATATTAGATCGCAGGCCAACTGTTCTCTGGAGTCAGAGGCCCGTTTGCTCACAATCTTCCCCCTTTCTTTTTCTGCCCCCACTCTTTTCTTTCACTCTCGTTTTCCTCCCACCTTTTTCTCGCTTTTTCAGCACAGTATGGTTTTCTCAGCACGAGTCTAGCTGTAAGCTAATTTGCACAGCCAATCAAATATGAGTGAGCGCGTGTCAGATCTCGGGCTTCATTCCTGCTACGGCTGGGCTTTGATGCTCAGCGGTAGAGTTTTTAATAGTGATTGGCCGTCACTTTGCTTTCTTACCTGCTGCTGCTTTGATGTGCGACGCTCAGAGGTTTCATCTTCTTCAGTCATCGCCCTTCTTTCTCTCCCCCCCGTTACAATTCCCACGTTCCCTCAGAGCATCTTTTCTCGAAGCTTTTGTGCTGTGAATTTTATGCTTCTTAATAGCTGATTGTTGTGTGACAGACAGTGTTTGCCAAGGTTTTTGACAGTATGAACTTCATCCTTGCTCCCCTCCAGGATGCAGGAAGTCAACAGATAGGCTTTCTGCTGGGCAGCTGTGGCGTCACGTTGGCACTGACCACTGACGCTTGTCAGAAGGGCCTGCCTAAAGCACAAACGGGGGAGGTAGCCACTTTTAAAGGTACAGATGGTTTTTATTTTCATTGTGAATGTCTGTCTGTACAATTTCATTCGGTTTGAACCGATTTCACGTCCCTGTGTCTGCAGGCTGGCCGCGGTTGCTGTGGTTTGTGACAGATGGAAAACACGTTGTGAAGCCTCCAAAAGACTGGCATCCTCCTATACGGGAAGCCAGTAATGACATAGCTTACATAGAGGTAGGTGTTACTAATAAAACAAAGACAGACTTATTGCACTGTGTTTTTTTTCATATTCTACGTATTTAAAGATTTTTGAGGCACTAACAATTAGGTGCTGTTCTTTTTCATATAATCCATCCATTTTTTTGTGTGTGTGTTTCTAACATGCAGTATAAAACCAGCAAGGAAGGAAGCACTATGGGGATCACGGTGTCCCATTCAGCCATGCTGGCTCACTGTCACGCCCTCACGCAGGCCTGCGGCTACACTGAAGGTGAGGAGGACACTTTGCATTTCTGCCTTTGCTCCATCATTTATTCATTCTTCTGGCATGGAGAAAAACATCCAGTTGGTGGGAGAGAGAGAGAGAGATACACTGATCACAAACCAACTTTAGGTTTGTTAAAGATTTAGGAATATGCAAAGGAAATGTTTACACTGGGATTGACGTTTTGGGGTTTGCTGCATTGTTTTCTGTTTTGTTTTTTTGTATTAATGCAGATGAGATAATGCAGAGCACATTCATCATGTACAGTAAGCCTGTTTTATCACCGGTGATATTATAGAATTACCCCGTCACGTTGCTCACAGATCCTATCAGAGTGTAATTACAGTCTAGTTTGATAAATGCAGCCACTCTGCCGGTTGTGTTTCTCTCCGTCAGACAGACCTGGGTCAGGTCTCTCTGCGTAAAAAGAAAGAGAACGTGAGGCGCCTCCTCTCCTCCACTGTCCCAGTTTTGCTCTAAATAACTTGCAACTGCACCAGCAGCCCCATGAGACTCTCCAGGTCTGTGTCTGAGAATTAGCTTGGTGTTTCACTCAAACCAGCGCTGCTTCAATCAGGATTCACACCCTTTATTACAGGACATGTTTCGTGTTGAAAGCTGTGTGATAGCTCAAGTAAATATGAAACCCTTTTCACCATGACCAATTTTTCACTTTGATTTGCAGCTGAGACCATAACCAACGTCCTGGACTTCAAGAGAGAGGCAGGATTATGGCATGGCGTTCTTACTGTGAGTGCTCTTGAACCCTCTGGTTAAGCTAATGGGCAGGTTATATAATCAGAAATAGAAGAGATCAATGCTCAGTTTGCTGATTAAAAAAAGCCAGATTTATCTGGCTGACTTCTTCTTCCCTATGAGGCCTTCATCGGTATGCAAATACATTCAAACTGATGAAGTCCTGATGGGCATAAACATCTTGTCTCATAACTCAGGAGTTTGAGACCTGTGAAAATATTCTGCTTAACATGCAGTACACTCAAACCAGCTTTGATTAAGCGGTTTCAAACATGCACAGCTAGTACTGTAGATGACCTGCTGTTGCATGTTTAAATTTTCTAAATGACACAAGAGAAGCACAAACATCCTTTCGTGGTAAAATCTTGTCATGACTCGCAGCTTGTTTGCAGTGACATCATGTAGTTGTAATTCTCCTCGGACATGTTTTGGTGCTGATGTGATGCCTGCTGTCTGCTCTCATGGCAGAGCGTCATGAATCGGATGCATGTGATCAGCATTCCCTACTCCCTGATGAAAGTCAACCCCCTCTCCTGGATACAGAAGGTCCACACATACAAAGGTGAGGGGTCAATCCACTTTGATGTTGATGGTGAGATGATAGTTTACCCAAGATTTTATTGTTGTTTTTAGTGTCTGTAAGCCTGTGTAAGACCAAGTATGGCACCTCTTTCTTGTAACTGCTGCATATTCGACAGGGGTGGATGGATGAAAGCATTAGTTTGATGAATAGATTGATTTCCAGTTCGGCTGTATTAGCACAGTGGGAGGTCAAGGACTGAATAAAATGTGTCTCCTCTCTGGTCCGAACTTTGCTGAGTCACCTGTTGGCAACTGAGTCAGACCGTGCTGCTATTTGCTGTTAGGCTCTGTGAGCCGTGATTGGCTGTCAAGCTGGATGACAGATGTGTTGACTGGGTGATTGTTTTTTGAGCCTGTCTCTTCGTGTGTGTGTGTGTGTCCGTCCGTCACAGCGCGGGTTGCGGTGGTGAAGTCGAGGGACATGCACTGGTCTCTGCTGGCCCAGAGAGACCAGAGAGACATCAGCCTGAGCTCCCTGCGCATGCTCATCGTCGCCGACGGAGCTAACCCATGTGAGTTCACCTGCAGATTCCCATTTAATAAAATAACCTTACAAACACCCCGAAGCCACAAGAGATTATCATTGATTTGTTTTGTTTGTGTTTGCTTGTGTATGTGTTTGACTGGCTCTGTACACGCGCGTGTGTGTGTGTGCATGTGTGTGTGTTTGTTACCACAGGGTCGATATCCTCCTGCGACGCCTTCCTCAACGTGTTTCAGGCACGTGGGCTGCGACCTGAGGTGATCTGTCCATGTGCCAGCTCCTCAGAAGCCATGACTGTCGCCATCCGCAGGCGAGTCGCCGTTACTGCACCTCATTAGAACAAAAGCAACCTGCCACCGCTTCGCATTACTGTGATCCCGCAGGGAGAGGATGGAGATTTATGCTTCTTCAACACAGAGAGGAACTGTAGGATTTTACGGCTTTCTGCTGATCAGTCATGGAGAGGGATTAGGATGACAGACGGACTAAAAACAGATGCTTCAAAAAGGGCAAACAGGCTCTATTTTTAAATCAAGAAATGCCTTTTCACTTGAGACTCTAGAAATGCCGTAATGATTCCAGAGTCTGCATCTCCACCAAAACCACATCTGTCTCTTTTTAAAGTGTCTGGCTGCTGTAATAATGACAATAGGCAACAACAACAATAAGGCTGTGGATGGCTTACTGTGCTAAAAAAAAAAGTGTTTTATGTACGAAGATAGAACTGGTCTTTGATGGCAACTGTGGATGTCTTTAACTGCACTTTAACTACAAGCCTGTCCGCGTGTGTCATTGTGTTCAATAATAACGAGTGTAACTTAATCTCAATGTCCTGCAGACCTCCAGAAATGGGCGTTCCACCTCCAGGGAAGGCGGTGCTGTCTATGGGCGGGCTGAGCCACAGTGTGATCCGTGTGGACACAGAGGAGAAACTCTCTGTCCTCACTGTGCAGGATGTGGGACAGGTCATGCCTGGAGGTACAGCACACTGCGCTGCCTATTAACATTTTGCTGCCGTTAAAAGAGTAAAAGGCCGAGGTTAAAGATGAAAGATTT
>JBCAUF010000476.1:20244056-20257592 GCA_038406115.1 Haemulon aurolineatum
TGTAATAAATATATTTAAAGCTACTTCACACCCTCAGTCTACCCACACAGGTTTTTTCACTGTTGCCTAAGAGGATAGAGGTTTTTTTGTAGTATTGTTGAATTGTACTCCATTATATTTCAAACAGTTCAGTGCCTCCACTAATATAAAAAGGGATACCTAATAAACTGGCTTCTCAATATGATGTCAAATGAACACCACTGTCTGTAACAACCCAGTATTAACATGTTTCTATATTATATGTTAAGACAGTATAAATAAACAGTCATTTTTATAAAACCATAATTTGACATATCACTATAACAACATTAATAGAAGCTGAATACCATTTAGCAATTTCAGTTTCAAGGTCCTGGTATTGGGATGCTCGCTCACTGTCATAGCTTACTGAAAGGCTTGAATAGAACCACACCATCGTTACTGCTATTGGTAACACCTGTGCTTTTCCTACTATGACAAGTCAAAATGTCTTCTATGAAATAGGCTTGTGGGAGCATGCTTGGCACCAGATTTTGTTAACCAGTGCTTTGGGATCGATTTTTTTGTGTGTGTGTTGTTTGGTTAAACATAACTGATATGTTATCTGTTTAGAAAAAAATGTGTCTATTCACAACAGTTGAATTCAGTTGTGTGTCTCAGAAAAAGAGCAAATAATTTGCTTTCATCAGAAAACTGTCCACTTGAAAATCCTCCTATCAGTCCACAAAGCTGATATCAACATTTAAAAGATTTTGACCTCACGTCTCATGCCTCTCATGACTGTATCTAGTATAAAGACAAAGAAAACCACTTCTGTGGTAGTACCACTGTAAAAGGCCTCTCCAGGACCATAGTCTAATGACATGACACTAAAAAGTGAAAAGAATACCAAGCTGCTGTCGTGGTTGGTAACAACAACCAAATCCTCAGTGTGACCTGAATATCAGAATTTCTTTTGTTGAGCAGCCAGTGAGTCATAGACTCCACCTATGTTGTTGTTGTAGTTTTTCACGTCCATCACTACGGACTACTTTATTAACCTGTCAGTTCAGCCGATACTTCTATTGTGGAGAATGAAACCAATATTGCATCATTAAGCAGATCCAGCCTTCACTTGTTTGCTATTGCTGTTGAACAAGGACAATGCACAACACATTCTTTGCACTAAGATGTTGCCAAAAGCACATTTACACATCTGCGATCCCTTGGTGGTGACCCATCCAGGTTTTTTACAATCAAAACGAATGTAATATGTGTTTTATTAAATGCGACACACTGATCCATTGCTGTTTCATTCTTATCCAAAGCATTTGTGAATCAATAATAAAATCACCTGTTTTTAGGATAACACATGTTTAGCAATCATGCTGGTAATATCAAAATAAAGATCCAGATGTGTACAAGATCTAAAGAATAATGCAATTAGTTAGTATTGACAGAACACTGTACCAACCTTCAAAATTTGTCCACCATCTGGATATCGACGAAGAATATCTTTCAGGTAGTCAATGAAAGGGGGTGCTGTTGCCCCAAAGGACGGTCTGAAGTAAGCAGAGGGAGTAAAGAGAAACTAATTAATATTCAAATCAACACATGGTGAGCCCCCCCTGAAAAATGTGATGTGAAAACCTGCTGTTAGGGTCATATATTTTTGATTAGTTGCTTGTGCTTTACTTGAAAGTAGATGATACCTGCAGATATGTCATATGTGACATTTCCCTCTCATACAGAAGGAACCATACACAAAGGATTAAAAGGTTGTAAGGAGTTACAAATAGTTTTTACTCATTGAATTATATATTGAATTTGTTTTATTTGATTTGATTTCAGTGCTGCCACACTGCCATTCATAATGGCACACTCTTCACAATGTGCTTTGTTCACAGAGTAAAAAAAATCATTTACTGTTTGGATTATGCACTGCTTTTGCAGCAAAATGGCAATACAAATGTACTTAGCATTTTGTTCTGGACAATGTGATTTAATCTACTTTAAACTCATTTTCTGTGCTGCAGATTATTTTTACGTATACAGTAGTTCATCATATATGCCAGTCCCTACCTCTCTTTTTTGTAAACTAGCAACAAAATTACTTTAATCATAATGAGGAAAAGGGACATTGCTATCAAAAGAATAAAAAATGAAAATAAAAATACACATCTCATTCTCAAAATTAGACTTCTTCACTACTCTAGGTGGCAGATGTGTTTGTCATGCATTCCCTTGGGTGCTCGAGCGGGCACACCTGCCAACAACATAGCACACACTGTGTTGCCTGGCAAGTTCAGTTTAGACCACAGAAATTCCAATCAGTGGAAACGCGCAGAGCTGAAGCTCATTTAATAACAAACACTGTCTCTAGGTCCACTGGTTAATGTGACAAGGATTCAACAATAATCTTTTGTACGATTATATTATATATACAATTAAATGAAGATCAAAAATCAAGAACCAGATAGATAAAGGTGCAACTCACCGAGATTTTTTCTTTGTCTTCTGACTCATCCTTCCTGGTTTGAATACTGTGTGAATAAGTGTCAAGAGTATTATGAAGAAAGCAGAACAAACTTTTGTTTTTAGTTAAATCAAACTCAACTTAAATCAGTATAGTCTGTATAGCTGGTGATAATTGTGAGTTAACACAAAGCTGTAATTCACTGAAGCACTTTATAAATAGTCTATTTATTCTTTTCTATATTTATTGTTCAGACCCAGACTACAGATTCACAGGTGTAAACCTATGTGTAGTCTTTTACAAAACACACAGACATTGGTTGAAAACTTAGTAAAAGAATTAGGAGAAGGAAGTAACAAGATATTTTGGTGCAGCCACTCTGCAGCATTGCTGAATAAACTGGCAACATATGTCACAATTTGTGAGGCTAAAAACTGGTCCGGTGCCCACAGGATGTCCTGATCTATGAACCACATGATTCACAGAAGTAGCATGCTTGTTCTCCACAGTACAGTGCAAGAGTCAACAAAAATCTATTGAAAGTTAACTTCTTCAAACCCTGCAATGCAAATTGGTCACACTCTGCACCTGTGCTTTGGGTTTGAGCAATGTATCCCACCAAAGCAGGGATAAATGAATGAATAAATGCAAGAATAAATATAATAGTAAATATAAAACTTAAAGTAGGCTATAAGATATGATACAAAAATTAAGAGAAATGTGAGAAATGTTGTTTTTAATTTCATACAATGCCCAGTAGGCTCTAGAATATATTAACCTGAGATGTTGATAAGTTATCACATGTTTGTAAATGAATAATGGTAAAATCACATTACCTCAGTCATGTCTCAAAGAATCACATCACTTCTGCTGCTGCCACAGGGACTGAACTCCTCTCATCAGTTCAGCACTTTATATCAGTAGCTGATGTCCAACCCCAACAACGAACTTTATCAGTTACGTTTCGTTTCTTACCAAAACTTAAGTACCAAGACGTATGAAACGATACTTAGGGAGGCGGTAACATACGGCTTATCAAGCATCGTTTCACTACCAGAGCAAGGAAAAACGAAACTACTGGGGAATGCAGAAAGGGCTGATCCCCTGTCACCATCACCCGTATGATCTGCAAACAGGGCTGGACTGGGGCAAATCGGCACTTTTTTGGCCCAGATCGGCCCGCAACATTGTCGGCCAGAAGGGGAGGGGGTTACTTTTCAGCTCCACCGAGTTATTTTTTTCGGTCGTTGTTTTCCGTGATGTCCTCAAACTCCTCACCTAACCTGCCTCACTTTCCGTGATGCCCTGACACTGTATGCTCTGCATTCACCAACCCCTCCGACATGATCACGCATAAGACATTTATTCCGCCGATCGCTAGATGATGCTGCAGCCCAGTTTGATCAGAGATAGAAAAAAAAGACACATCCTACAGCCTCTTCTTGTAGGAAAACGCCGGAGATGAAATGCGACCCCACAATCACTCCGTTGTTATGGTGGCTGGGCTTTTAGTGACGTTTAATGAGATAATCACTTTCCATACGTGCACGTTTTCTTGGGAAGTATGGTATGTACAGTCTGCTTTATTGTGAGCGTCCTCATTGTTTAGGGCGAAGCTAGGCCTGCTGGAGAGTACAGACCAGCTGATTGGTTGCTAAGCTAGTGTTTTCCTGGTTTGCAGATTTGCATGTCGGTCTACGCTGTGAACACATAGGCGCACAGACAGCTTTAAGGTGGCTAGTAAAGGGTAATACAAGACAATCCGTATATTGCACGGTATTTTAAGTGATAGACCTTATGAGATGGGCATGATTTGTATACTGCATATAAGCTATACTCAGAGGCGTAGCTTGTGAACAGGCAAGGCAGGCAACAGCTTGGGGCCCCGAGTTGCCAGGGGGCCCCCGAGAGTTGATGCCAAGGGCTAATTCAATCAGAAAACACCGCCATCAAACAAGACCTTTTTTGCTTGGGGCCCCAACAGACTCTAGAATCGCCTCTGCCTATACTGTAATATGTTTTAAAGAGTGACCCCCTCTCTCCCACTCCGGCTCCAGATACCACCATGCTGGATAAAACCAGTGATAAAGACCAGCAGGCAGGATGCTGCTCAGACTGTGGGTGCGCAATCGGCCTGCCACAGTCTGACTCAGACTCTGACTCAGCCAGCACCTCAGCCTCTCCGAAACGCGTGGACAAAGCGGACGCCCCATCCAAGTGTGCGTCCTGCCAGGCGGGCAGCAGCCTCCCCAATGGTCGACGCCCTCACCGCCGCATGCGCCTGGACCCTCACAGCTGCAGCCTGTGCACCAAAACCTTCATCTCCTCCGCCCACCTGACACTCCACCTCGCCTCTCACAACAAGGAGAGGAAGTTCAGGTGTAGCACCTGTGGCAAGTACTTCCACCAGTCGTCCCACCTGATGGCACACAAGATAATCCACAGCGGGGACAGGCCGTTTAAGTGCCCAGACTGCGGTAAGACCTTCGGCCGCGCCTCCCACCTGAAGACCCATCGCCGGCTCCACACGGGCGAGAAGCCCTTCAAGTGCACCTACTGTGACAAGTCGTTCACGCAGAAGGCCGGGCTCCTGGCACATGTCCGCCTGCACACGGGGGAGCGTCCGTACAAGTGCGAGAAGTGTGGCGAGGGTTTTCGCTCTCTGACCCTCCTGCTAGCTCACAAGGCGGAAGAATCGTCCGGGCAGGCCAGACCGGTGTCGGCGCCGGTGCTCAACCAGGCCCAGAAGACACAAAGCAGCCCCGGCGAGGACCTCAAGTGTGGCGTCTGTTGCCGCACCTTTGTCCGCTCGTCGTACATTAGGCTGCACATACGCCTCAACAAAGGACAGAGGCCTTATCACTGCAAAGTGTGCAACAAGACCTTTGTCAAGCTGGATACGTTTGTGAACCACTGTGATAAACACTTGAGGCAGAAAAGGGATAAAAACAAGGAGGCGAAAGACAGAGTTGTTAAACCGCCCCTGTTTGTCCCACTCTCCAGACCTCCTTCTCCCGAGCCCTTACCCAGTCAGCCTCCATCCTCAGAGGTCAACACACGCTCCAGAGCGAAAGCAAAGGGTAAAACTGAGCCATGAGCAAGAGGAGTGCATCCACTGGCTTAAAAAAATTGTCTGAGGAATGTGTCATAACAGTTCTGCCACAGCACATAATAACAGATGCAGGACAATAGTGTCGTGTTTAATGTCTTTAAAAAAAAAATAAAAAATGTCACCTGCTACCAACAGAACAAAAAAAGTTACATGTTTACATAGGACAAAGAGCAAATTTCTATTTGAATAACTCCCAAAACATTGTTGTGATGTGATTAATATCAACAGGAGTTTGTTAAATGCACAGTTATTTTATTCCATTTTATTGTGAAGGATTTGTAGATACTACATTGGTGTTTTAAAAGCATATTTTAACTAACCAATTAAGACTTGAAACTAATGTTTCAGTGGCACACATTGTTCTCGCTGATCTTCAAATATAAAAAAGTGGAATATCAAACCATTATAATTGGTTGACCTGTTGTTTTGCTGAATCAATTCAACCTATTGGCATGTGTAGTACTTGTACCAAGTACAAACAATGTAATGAAATGCCTATTGTAAAACAACATGCACATAAGAGTAATAAACTTAAAAGCATAACATGGAGAACTTTTTCTTTTGTTGCACCTTGAGACCACAAACATCTCTTGTTGCAGTTATCAACACAAATGTGTCTTCTATAAAGCCTCTCCTGTTTATCTGCTCTTATAACATGGTTCATGGTGTGTTGTATCCTCTGGGCCCGTACTTATCTGGCTTAACACTATAGGACTACATGTCTAGCCACGTGAGTCTCCTCTGACCGCCACGTTCACCATGATGACTGTCGCACTTAGTTCCAGGTCAGCAACAGCTCGCAGCTGATGCCTCTCTGACCCCACACACAGCAGAAGATGTATTTGTTGACGGAGAATCTGTCACCTCCACATGGGGAAACTCTTTGTTCCGGCCTGAGGGCAGAGAGAAACATCACGTGAACAACCTGCACACTGTTTGCATGCGAGTACTGAATGAAATCTCAGAGCTGTAAAGGATGATAACACATCTTGATGAATATAGTTACTAAATCAGAGATATGATAAGAAGTGGGGCTTGCCTGGCAGTTGTCTGTGTCCTCTGTGCTGCTGTTGATGCTCCAGTGCAGGGTAACGGTCATGTGGCGTCTCCAGACGGCGTTTCTGCGCAGGACAATGGTTCCGCTGATTGAGTCTCCAGCAAACACGCTAACTGGCCTGTCTAGCATGAACAGAGTCTGCTTCCAGTGTGTCAGCCTGAGGAGAAAATGGTCTGCTTAATCCTGTCATGCATTACAGTTTTTGACTTTTTTAGACACAAAGATTTGAGTTTTATCATAATATTTCCAGCCTGTAACACACAGGGATGTACTAAGTTATGAAATGTTTGTCTGTTTACCATTCACTCATTTTGATTATTTGAATTGTGTGTATCATCTATTAAAAACTGTGAGCTGATTAAGTGTTTCAAGTGTTTTACTCAGAGTTAGGTCCAGTGTTTAGCTCCACTGTGGCGCCTCCTGTCTCCAGGCTCTCGAAATGGACTGTGAACCAGGCGGTGAATCCGTGGAAAACACCAGACCTTTCTGCACAAAACTGAAACTGACCCTGTAATTCCTGGGAAATGAAACAGAGCAGCTCCGTTTATCCAGCAAGTCCAATTTATGTGGGGTGGAGCAATTCCTAACAAACAAGCACACACAGCACAGCACCTCTAGGTCTTTGACCTGCAGAGTGTACATGTCCAGGTATATGACATCGTAGGGAGCACTGAGGCAGTCATCGGGCTTAATGATGTGGCTGAACTTGGGCTTGGTGAAGAACTCCTGTTGTGCCAAAGGCCTGCAGACATGAAATGTTATTTAACACCATGAGGAAATCAGGTTACTGCTTCGGGTTACTGTTCTTATGACCTCTATTCCTCCACAATAATGCAGTTTCACTGTGTTTGGTATGTGTAATTTGTCACAATATTTTGAAACTCTTCACTGCACTTCGGAATTCTAGTGTATTTTCCTTTGTGCATGTCCCTTCATTTGTCTGTTCAACACCAACAACTTGACATCTGTAGAGGTAACTCAGTCGGTACAGAAATAGCTCTCAGCAGTATGGGTCAGCTTCAATTGTTTCAGCGCAACATGAGGCAACTTACAGAAATACGCCAGCTAGTTGCTGCCTGAGATGCAGGTTGATCAGTCACCCTGGATCTATTTTGAAAAAACAGTTGCCACATGCATAATGACAGATGCATGTTAAAAACCAAGAAGTGTTTTAATACCAACGTACACGGTGTGAAAAACGTTAATTGTACACACATTAATGAGTTGACAGAACACCATGTATTTGATATGCAGTAACGTATTGTGTCATGAAAAATCTATACAAAATCTATTCTAATAAAATTAGGAGCTTTTGTGACTGATACAGTATACAATTCCTAATCTGAGCTTTATTGTACTTCAAGGTAAATGTCTAATGGGGATGTTACACCTACCACATATCTGTCATCTTGGCAAAGTGTAATGACACTCAAACAGCATCACTGCCTGCTATCAATGTGACACCACAGATCATTGTACTAAATGTCACATCTGAGATATTTAAAATTTCCACTGAGAGTTGTCATCCTGTTTGTTGTAGGAAATCTGAGAAAGTATAGAAGAAATTCAAGTTAGACAAGACAATGTTCACTGAGAATTGACTACTCAATCTTACTGAAGAGGAGTGAAGTCCAGGCCATAAGGCCGCTCCCAGAAGGCCATTTTCTCCGCGTAAAAGCTGTCTGCCTGACATGGCACCAGGGTGAGGCTGGCAGATGAGGGCCACATTACGCCGCCTTCCCTAAGCCAGCGGTCCCTGGCCAGTAGAACCGACTCCACCATGAACTCAAACTAGACCAGAGGAAGTTGAGACAGAAACATGATTTGCACCTCAATATATAAGAGATAAAGCATCTTGACGGGAGGTAAAAAAAATCAACATGCAATTTGTTTATTAGTATCAGTACTGGCAGTATAATTATTACCAGCAGGCAGTTACCCATCCACTCAGACACCAGGACGTCCACCTGCTCAGGTAGCTCGATCTCCTCAGCTCGTCCCTGGAGCACTGTGACCACTTCCTCACAGCCGTTCTGCTTCACCAGCTGTCTGGTGTACTCTGCCATGGAGCTCGCCTCCACGGCATACACCTACAGTACCACAGATAAATATACACCACGCCATGTAGAAACACTTCTTGTCCAGCAGATGGGAGTATAACTACACTGACGTTCAATATACAATATACCTACAAATAAACTGAGGGGTTTGATGGATTATACAGATTTTGTGCCCCTCTGACTCACCATATTTTTCTGGATTTCCAGGCTATTTTCGATGGGAATTTTCCATGGAATCCATTTTGACATAATTTACAGCTTTGAACTGTGACATTTTTGGGTAAGTAGAACATTTTCATGTTTTTTTGAATGTTATTTTGTGTAGATGTGGTAGATCACACAACATCATGATATCTCTGAACTCAGACTCTGATGTTGTAGGAGTGCAATGCTTAATCAGTTAAGTTCTCCTTGAATATTTCTGACAATTTTCAGGACAATACCAAAAACACCTTTAAAAGTGTGAACCTGTGAATACATGCTTTAGATGCAGGAGTAGAAAAGTCCAATTATTCAAATTCAAATACGTCTCAAAATCAATTAATTAACTTCAATAAACCAACAGATGTCTTACTAAATTTCAACTTCTTAGTCAGCTTCATTTCTTTTCATAAACAGATATCCCTCATAGGCGCTGTGTCTGTGCCATGGTCCTACAAGGTGTCAATCCCTCAACTGTTTATAGACTGCAGATCGCATAACCAGCAACCTGTGCATTTATGTTTAAGAGTGTCAACAATTCTGTAACTTTCTGCTCGACCATGTCATTGACATTACCACTGAGGGTTGTGCCAGCTGAGCGCAGAACAGGCTGATGATGCCGGTCCCACAGCCGAGGTCCATCACCACCTTATTCCTCAAAGAAGCGCTGTTGCTGAGAATGACCTGCCTGTATGCCTCAGTGCGGCTCTTATCTGACAGCATCTCCAGGTGGAGCCTCTGCATGAAGAAAAAGATTAAAAAAAAAGAAGCTGATTAGTTTATCAGTGCACCGTACTGGAGTCACATAACTACAGTACAGTATATCTGTGACTGGTTTGCCTCAGTGACAAAGACTGTGCTGAAAAATGACATTATGAAAAAATGGTCATTGTGAAATGTGTATTTATTCCTATGGATATTTATTTTACTGATGTCTTATTTAACATTTAAGACTTGGTCTCCCTAGTTTTCATCAGTTTGCTCAAAACAATGCATACTTTACAAGAACTAACAATTTTTTTGTTTAATTTGTCTATCCTCCAATGTAGCTGTTGTTTTCCATTTATTTCAGGAGAAGATGCCAATCCCTACACACAGACCTGAAAACTCGGCCTCGCTAATCCATCACAGATTTATTTTATACCCAAGGAGGAGTAGCTGTTGCCATAGTAACAACTGATGGGGAACCAAACAAACAAGTGACAATTTCCTCACTGTAATATAGCACGCATCTATTCTGGGTTTGGTTTTCATTTTTCCACATTTCTTTTTAATGTAATGCATTGCGGCGGGACTGACTGAAATCCCTGAAGTTGTCTTTAAACACAACTGCAACTGCATTACACTGCAAGAACATGACTTAACATAAAAGAAAAGATGTTCAGTGTGACAGGTTTCCTAACTCGAGCAAGCATCAGGTCTCTGCATGTTGTAGCTACCATCCAAAGATGTATAGCTGCCTGGGAGGGGGGGCTACAAATCACTCTACAGTCTTATAAGCTCTCAATTGTCAGCATGTGCACATTGTAGAAATATGGGCTATGACAAGTCGAACATGTATGCGCCTTTTAAGTTTCTAACCAGCGTCCCATAACTGCCAAAGTACTCTTCATCTTGCCATGGGTCCTCCAGGGAGGTGACCCCTTCCTCGTCCTCCTCCTCAGCACCATCCTGGCGAAGGTAGCCGGCAGGGACGTAACCTATGACCCCTTGCAGCTCTGCCCACCACCACTCTGATGTAGGCTTGGAGTGCACCAGCAGTCTGTCCCCGCTGCTGAAACTAAGCTGGGGGAATACAAGACAGCACACAGTGAGAATCTGTAACTTCCCAGTGCAAGTACGAAGTTATTAAGCCGCAAGGCGTATGTGCGGGGTCTCTAACCTGGTCGCTACCACTTGCAGCGAAATTAGACCGGGCGACATACTCTTCAGTGAACGCATCGTCCTCATCCCCTTTCTCTTTCTCCGCCTGCATGTCTGACTGTTTGCTTTCCTGCAAGAAACAATTTAAAACTTTTCAACAGGTAACTGTCTCTGTAAGAAAAGAAAAAGTAAGTGTGTCTGCGGTGAAATGAGCGGTAAAAACACAATCCCAACACGTCACGTCAACTGCCGTGAATAGCACATCACGAGCACTTCCTGTTTTGACGTCAGATTAAGTTAGTGCGCCTTCAGGTGCCGTCGGAAATCTCCACTTTATAAATCCAAAGCGAAGTAATTGTCTAATAAACATGACGTAAATTAATTTATGCATGTGGTCGTTTATCTCAGATTTATTAACAAATATTAGACATTTATGATCATCATTTGTGACTGTATTTTTATCAATGTATAATTTTATGTCAGGCCGCGCATGTCACTTTTTTCACCTTGGTTCACCATGGCGAACTTTCCTCTCTGTTACAGCAGATTAATATTATTTTGAGGCACAGCATTCCCAGTGACAAGTTGACTTCGAAAGTAAACAAGGTTGGAAACGAGTTCATTTTAAAAGTTCTGACTGTCTACTTATCTTCAAGCAAAGTTTGGCACACACTAAGGAAAGTTTACTCCAAAAAAATCACAAGTGCCTTTAATAACTGTACTTGTCTTTCTTTTCATATTCTGATTGATATGTAATCTAAGTATAAATGCATACTTATACAATACAGTAGCATAATAATCCAACATAAAATATAGCATATTTTGCAGTCTGCTGACAGCTCAGGGTACAATGTCATTCTAATAAAAAAAATCAGTGTTTAAGTTTCATACAACATACTACGATAATATAAAGTATGCAATGATATACTGTATATTCTTTATCCCTTGTCTTTGTGAATCAGAAAGGCATTTTAGTTTTGTGTAGCTGTTTAGATGATTATTTTGTTTAGTTGATTATTTTGTTTAGTTGTTTGAGTCGAAGGTAAAGGTACAAAATAACTAATATACACCATATAATATAAAAATATCACAAAATATTTATTTTCATTAAAAAAAAACTTCAACAATGAACAAATATTATCACACCATAACTCAATAAAGCATTCAATCAATGAGCAGAGTTCATGAGTTCACATCTTAAATTCTTTCACCATTTGCCTTAGTCTACGAGCAGTCACATTTTACACATTTCTTTCTTCATCTGAGTAACTCAAGAGTGTTTCAAGCATTTATTTCAGTCCTCTGAAATGTGATGTTCTTACACACTGTTCAATGTGATGACCAGCTTTATAATTTTCTTTTCGGAATCAAGAGGTTTCAGCTATCTTTTGTCTTCGACTTGAGGAAGGGCTTATGCAGTACATCATGGAGTCGCCTCGCCTGCAAGCACAAAATGTCAACATGATTATTTAAGAAATGTTCAATCTGCTTTCTATGCTGTATATTCATAAGGTGCACATTCATTTTTACTCACTTTCTGTGGTCCAAGACCTGGACAGAGAACCAAGTCTTCTTTAGAGGCACTGATGATTCCTTCTACAGACTGTAAAAAACACATACTATGTATCATTTCAGTATACTGACCAGATAATTTTCTCTGAGAACATCAGCAGAATGATAAGTTAAATAAATTAATTTAGGTTATGCTATTAAATCAACTTGTGGATATATATGCGTCTATATACTCAATGATTATAGTATATCATCCATTTGAAAATGAATTCTCCCTGCTCTTGTACTCACTGAGAAAGTGGACAGCAAGGTAATGGCATCAGTCTTGTTTATAGACTTCACAGTTGTCAGGCAATCTGTAACCTTAAAACAAACCAATCCAATCAGCACTCCATTGTTCAAAGATGGAAAAACTAACAAATCATTGAATAGAAGAGGGTGAATCCACACACCTTTGACAGATAGTCTTTTTCAACTTGCTCCTTGAGTAGATCTGCTGGTTTCTTTTCATAGGACTTGTATGTTTCCAGGTAACGCCCTGCCTCCTCTGGACTGTCAAATCAACATGAAGAAAACAGTAAGTATGTTTATTCATGTTATTAACTCACTATCAGGCCTTATGTTCCCTGATCAACAGAACAAATAAAATGAGCTGGAGTTAGGCTATTTTTCATCTGATGATCATGACTGGAATACAACAACATACCTTATGAATGATACAATTGGATGCTGTTAGTATGAAAATAAATCAACTAACCACTACAAACCAAAAGATGCATTACACAACAAATTCAAAGAACAGATATATCGGACAGATTATCAGACTTTTTAGCCGGCAAGGCCAGGATCATGTGCACATGGAGAGGTATGTGTTTTAACACGCTTCCACTTATACACTCTTGTTCTTTTTCTGTCTCCTGTGACCAACTGTTCAGTCTTCTTGGCAATCTGTTGCAGGTTTTACCTCCAAGCCAAGATGAGGGTGCAGTCTGCCATGATGCAGATGCGAGCCAAGTCCTTCAGTGCATGATGAGGATCTTTCTGTGATGAAAAACCAGTGTCGGAGTGAAAAACTACTTTCATTCTTAATTACAAATGTAACTTGCAGCTATAGCGTTGTTGCATATAAACATATCTTGTTTTTTAAATTTTTACTTTTTTTTACCAGATCCGAGGCTTTTTCATACAGTATCGAGTACATATCAGCTCTGGCATTTAGATTCAAAATTGCCTCCAGCTGCACACTTCAGACTTAAATTACACCAATGTTAGCGAAACTAATTCAATTCAGTCAAGA
>JBCAUF010000476.1:20268019-20278905 GCA_038406115.1 Haemulon aurolineatum
ATTCATTTCATTTATATGTCATGGTAGTGCTGCATATTTAATACCGCGCTATCACATCCTGCATTTCAATGGCAGCAAGTTGACATTGCTATTTTCATAATTACAGTCATTAAATGTTTCTGTTTCTGGAAACTTTGCACGCCAAAGTTAAGGCATGCTGATCAGACAGACATACCTACTGAGACACAGATGATGTCTGTACCAATTATTTCACCTTGTCCCTTGTTCTCACTGAACTGTTCATCTGCGTGTTATGTAGACAAGTCGGCTATAATAACCTAATGTTCTCTGTCAGTGTTAACGGATGATTGTGTCACTAGTAGATACAAAAAAGTGGATAAAATGTTCAAACAAACTTGAACTTTTTCTCTCTCTTCGTCTGCACACAGCCTCTCCTCTCAAAGGACTGACGGAAAATAAAAAATAAAAACGCATTGCAGGAGGACCTACCTTCCCACAGTTTTCCCCTTTTTGGCTGCCAGATGACCTGACTGAGCCTCATTAACCTGAAGAAAAAGAAGAGCAGCACCCTAGTTGTCGCAGTTACGATTTAGGAGCACCGGCACCAGCCACTGTCCCACTCAGCTCCCCTGTTTGTTTCTTGTTTGTGTGAGAGAGAGAGAGACTGGCAGACTGTCACCTGTGATACCACTGAAAAAACTGGACACACTGACACGTGTGCACAGTTGTATGACTGTATAATGTGTGTGTGTGAGTCTGTGTGTGAATTGTGCGTGTGTATGTATATAGTGACTTTCACCACCAACTCCTCAGTGTTGCTGCTCATTTAAGCAGTCACTGTTGTAAAGACTGAAGAGGAAACAAACCAAACTAACTAGTGGCGCAAGTGTTTTTGTAAAAGATTAGTTTCTCTAAATTTGTTTTACTTTTATGCTTTCTTAAAGGATTGTGTTAAGTGGAGACTGTTTCCTTGTTCTGCTGTATTTCCCTCGGTTATCTCTATCCCCCCCGGTTTTATAAACTAATAATGCAGCAAAGTTTTGGTAGATCCTCACACGTGATTTGTTTTCATAGAGTGACCACATGTCGTGAATCCTGGAACAGGGTGTCAGATCGGATTATTTTGAAGGATTGGAAGAACTGAATATATTGACTGTAAATGAGAGAAGGTTTTGAATTTTGACTATGACGCAGATTATCGCCTACATTCATAAAACAACTAAATTCAGTTAGTACCGCCCTGGGTGTGATTTCTTTCCCTCTGTTTTAAATGGCATCTTTGACCTACTTTCATTTGGGCTTTGTTGGGACTTTTTCTTTTCTTTTCAATTTAGAAAGACTTTGCTGTAGATTTAAATGGACATTTCATCTGCCACAGTTTTAACACCAATATCCTAACAAGCAGTGTTGGGGATTGCAGACGGGGTTGATGGCTGTCAGATGGTGGGATCTTGCAAACAGAGTAGAATCTCGCATAATCCCAGATTCAGATCACAACTAAAATCTGATCATCTTGAACCACCAACCGTAAACAATATCAATACATCATTATTTTGGTTTCTTGATGTGAAACCAGATGCTGGGGAAATGCAGTATCCCATGAACGTCACACTGTCAATGGAGGCAATTATTTCTAGTTTAGTATAACGTTTCTATTTCGTCATGTGATTAAATACATGATAAACATTTGGCATTTTAAAAAAAATACTTTTTTCCATTACTGTTTATAGTATTGATTTTTTTATTATTATTTTGTAATGGCACACATGGACAACACAGACTCATGATATTGTGCTGGGGGTGATAAATGGCTTGTAGTGGATTAAGAGATGAATGAAGGAAGTTTAGCATGCCTCGAACTGTGACATTGTTAAATTTTTTGTGTATTTGACAATCAGGTTCTTTGTCTCAAGATGCTTTTTTTGAACAAAGAACTAAAACCACATGAAATTTACACATCTTGCAGTGATGCATTCAGATGGAAAATACGAAAGAATTGCTATGGATAACAGAAGGTGTAGTAAATTGCAAACATAATGAGAAACCCAACAAGTCCTTTTCATTTAATCCAATCAAACATTTAATACCTGGCCTGTAGTAGGTCTTCTGTGTGAGCTGTCTGGGTAAATAGGATCAGTGTTTTGCTGAACGCTTTTGTCCCATTGGATAACTGAAGAACAAAGACAAAATCGGTGCTTTTGGGAAAACTGGCAGGGATGAGGTTTTTCTGGTTTTTAAGGAATCTTGCACAGAGGGAAATAATTTTGGATCCATTCTTCTTTGTCAACCTCTCATGCCCAGGGCTGTTTAACTGTGGAAGATAATTTGTGACGGTTTTGTCAAACTGTAACTACACTGACTCTGTACCAACAGTTTAATTAATTCCCTCAGATAATCTTTAGCTATTTTATTGACAGTAAAAAAAAACAAGAAAATGCATTTTAGGCGTTTTTCTTTTCTTTTCTTTTTTCTTTTTTGGTCATTAGAGTATGACATCGCTTGCTTTGTACATAAATGTGTTGATGATTATTAAAAACCTCAATGATCTGTACATGCTCGAGTCCTGTGCTGCTTTCACTGTTAGATATATTAAATGCCTGCCAGAAATGGGAACAAATGCTGTCTACCAGAAATAAAAGCCTGTAGATTATTTTAAAACGATCATCATCAACTATACATCCCCATCTGTCTTTTGGGGGAGGATTTTTTTCACATGATCCATGCAACAAAGCATCGAATTTTGAAAGTGTGGGATAGTATGGAATCAGTTAGTGCTGGATATTTTGCTCCTGTCAATGGTTTTTATATAGCACTCTTCAGAATTTGTCAGTCTTTAGCTGATCCACACTGATTAATTGTTTAGCTTGACAGCTTATTGTTACTGATGTTATAGTTGACATCGGTAACAATAAGCTGACAGCACATTAATTTCCTGCTCCACACTGCCATTATGGCAACAGACACCCCATTTCATGATCAAGGAAACAAATGTGAGAGACAAACTTTTTTGCAGGGAATCCATGGGATGGAGTGGCTTTTGTACTGTGTAACACAGTGCATGGGATTTTTCCTTAGTTTAAAATTAGACTGCACTGCCAGGTGTGAATGGGGTCGCATAATAAATGTTGAGTGAAGTGACATTGGCCCAGTTGTGTATTGCACAGCAGCGAGCGACCAACTTTCAGACCTTTAATGAAAGCCTTCAGTGCAAACAGTGTGAAAACAGAAAAAGACATTGTATGTGAGTGGTTGAAGTGGACCGATGACACTTCATGTGCACTTAGACAATTAAAATGTTATTTAGAAAAATGTTTCAGGCTTGAAAACACCTGTAGTTATGAAACCCTCCTACAAGTGGTGCAATTTCTCTTTGTTTCTACATTCAGGTCTGAGAATTAAATCAAGCAGTTTTGGACCTTGTCCTTCAACAAGAAGTGCCTTAAAATCACTGTAATGTAAGGCACTAACAGACTATCCAGGAACAGTGAGGGCTTTGACACCTTACACAACGTATTTCCAGTGTTATTTTCAATTTACAAGTTTTCAGATTCACTCAGATGTCGAGTGAAGAGGAGCAACCCAGGGCAGTCTTAAGCTTAAAAGGCTTTAATCTGTGGATTTGCTCTCTGAATTGGATAGAAAGGTCAAAAACTCCAGCGTGAGAGTTTCCGCTTTAGTCTTCATCATGGGTACAAATCAGCATACAAGCAGATGAAAAATACAATCATTACCATGACAGTCATAGATTACAGATTTCAGACTGATGTTTTTGTGGTTTTGTTGTTTTGTGGTTTTGTTGATTCAATTGGTTGATAAAAACTTATTCTGTGGTTGAAACCTGGATGAGATTCAATTCAGTGTTTAGTTTTGTGACTTCATACATTTTTATTCTCAACCTGTTCTTAAAGTCTGTTATTGAAACTGAAGGAAAGAGCAGTAAATGTAAATTCACATGTGACATATTTCTACGTTCACTATATCATGTAAGATTAGTAGAGATTAATACATGCATTCATGCATGCCTGAAGCACTTGTTGGTTTACTTTAGAAATACAATTTTAAACTTATAGTACTGTAGTATTATCATACAAAAAATACATACAAAAAAATTAACTTTTTAGTTTATTGGGGTGGGGAGGGAGGTTGAATCTTGAATGAAGTCCTCCTCAGCATTAATACTTTCATTGGACCCTCCTCATGACAATACCCACCGCAGTACTCTCCCTCCAGTATCTCAAAACAACATATTTATTGCAAAACATAATGAATAATGAAAATACTGACACCTTCTAATTTTGAATGAAGAATTTCTAAACAAACCCTTAAATTAAAAATTGATAAAATGAGTGAACCGGGAACAGGCTGCTGATATTGTTGGGAAAATAAAACCTTGACATGACCAAAGACCTCCTTTATATTTATCAGAGTTTTTCAACTATTTGATTTTTGTAATATGACAAATCTCACAAGGGAGGGCTGAAATTAAATATAATTACAGACTAAGAAAAAGTCGAAAGACCTTCCGAAAAAAGTCAATCTAGCCTCCCCTCAGCAAAAACAAAAAAGTGCATAACCTTTTCTGACCACTCCTTCCCTCTAATAATTTTCTTACAATCCCTAAAGACAAAAAGCAGTATCAACAAATGTGTTAATTAGAAATGCAGAGCCAGTATTTTCATTCTCCTTTTTTTGTTTTCAATATTGTTTACTTAATTACTATGTGTGAGTTAGGGTTAGCAGTCAGCATTAACTGCAGACTCTGAAACAGTAACTCTCTTTAAATATTCTAGACCAATTATACTCATTTAATTTGTGGACTATAATTACATTAATCAGTAATTACTGTTAGAGGCCCTCCTGTCAGTGTCCGCATGTGCACTTGTTTACTCACAGCAGTCACGTTTGCATGTATTCGTATGTGGGCTGCATACTGAGCAGCCAGTGAGTCATTGGATTTTGCAGATCAATGGCTGTCGGTCGATGGATGGCTGAGTGCTTTGCGACGACCACCCAATCCAAGCACTCTGCCCACTCTGTCAGGCAGCCAGGAAAGGAGGTCACGTACACAAATTTCCTCTCACTCCCCCTTTGCTTTCCATTTTCACAACACACTTTTCTCTCACGGCTTTGCATCGCACTCCACTCGTACGCACATGCACATGCACAAGCACAAGCACAAGCACAGGCACACACTCTCTCTCTTCATCACACACACACACAGACACACACACACACACACACGCACTGGATAAGCCGATGAATTCAGCCCGTGGTGGAGTTCTGGATCAGAGTGGAACTTGTTTCACTACAATGTGAGACAGGCTAACGAAGACAACAGAGACAGCCAAGAGAAAAGGAGAAAAGAGGATTTGAGAGAAATGAGAGGCTCGACGAGATAAAAGCTGACGAGAGCGAGGACAAAAGAGAGGGAAAACTGAGAACAAAAGAGAAAATAAGATGCCTAATTTTACTGTGGAGGATTTGGAGCACTGCCTACAGGACCAAGTGAGCTGTGTCTGTAACTGTGAGGGTCCATGTACTGGTCAGAGGAGTACAATAAAGGTTGTGACTTTGACTGTACTTGTCGGTTCATTGTACTGTCAAAACTGTGTGTGTGTGTGTGTGTGCGTGCACATTTCGGTTCAAGTGTGTGTGTCAATGTCCTTGACAGGACAGAATCCTGCAAAGCCAAAATTGTATGAAAGCAGACGAGTCTGCTGCAACAATGGTATGTGGACATGTATGTCTACATGATTGAAGACACACGTGTTGCATGCATGTGTGAATATTTCATGAGGGCACTGGGAAGGAGCAACTAAAGATCTTCATTTATGGATGAGTGAAGTTAACCCATTTGAAATATTCATACAAACTGGAAAGTAAAAAGGCAATTTCAAAATATTCTTTTCATTTTCCACCCCAGATTGAAAATTTAAATATGTATAAGTTTGCACATTTGCTAAGAATATTAAAATGCTAGGAAGAAGACATCCCCTAATTTATGGTTAATATTCAAATGACAAGGCATATTTGAAAGCTCAAATGCCGTACAGTGGCAATAGTAAGACACACAACCCTGAAAACATCTTACAATATAACTGCCAGTCAGTTGATCTGTTTGTATTTTTAACTAGTGCATGGGCCATCATGGCCCACAAGCAAGAAGTCAGGAGCAATAGACTGAAGCCGACAAGCGGGCAAAAGGTCAAGAGGGCAGTAGTACCTGGTTGGGAGAGAGCTGAAAGGAGGTGAAAAGAAAGTTACAATGGGAGATGTAGAGGTGGAGGAGGACGGGTGGTGTCATCAGGTGGGTTGGGAAATGAGGAGCATACTTCAAAAATGTCTGTTACAATATATGAACCCATCGTTTATTGCCCAACAGCGATTTAGCGCCTGACAGCGACAAGCATCGGTTCCGCTGTTGCCAGTAGGTATGCAGATGCACTTCCTCCACCCTGTGTTAGTCATTGCTAACAGTCTGACTAGCAGCTTGAAACAGAGGATGGAGTAATGGAGCTACACTCTATAAACTGGTATCTGCATATGAATGGACATGCAGTTTTGAAAAGCTAACGAAAGGCTTAACCAGACACTTTACCTATATGCAACCAAAGCCATATGAAACGTGACCAATCAATACTACATGCACATGCAACAGACTACAAATGGACAGCAGCAACAGCTTCTGATACAAAAATCTTGTCTTTTGCCTGCAATTCAGAAGGCTTGGAGATCTACCTGTAGAAAAGGAAAGAATAGTAGGTAATACTTGACATACAGTTGGCCTGTTTTGAAGCAGAGTAAATATTTTCCTTGTTTCCTAGATGCCCTGAAACCATGTTAAAATGTTTGTGTGTTGCGTATCTAATTTCATATCAAACGTACAAACAGTGTATTTGAAATGTGGCTTCCCGTCCTCTTAGCTTGTCGCGGTTCATCGAACTCTATCCACGAGGGCGGAGGAGACGCTGGCCGCTGTCGCAGAGTTGACCTATGAAGTCAGCCACGGAGACGGATGCTTCCTGGCTGGGGCACGTGTTGCTGTGAATGATGAGTACATCGAGGTAGTACAGTGCAGTTTGTGTGTGTGTGTGTGTGTGTGTGTGTGTGTGTGTGTCTGTCTGGCTGCATAGATTCCAAGTGATTCATTTCTATAGGGAGAAAGCGTGTGTTTGTGTTAGTCAGACGTGTGTGTGTGTGTACGTTCAATGTACACGGCAGCAAGGTTGTGTGCATGCTATCTGTGCACGTGTCCTCTTTGTCTCACTCCCTGTGTGTGTGTGTGTGTGTATGTGTGTGACAGCCGCGGGAATGTGTATGTTAGTTCCAGTCCATTGCTCGAGAATGAGAGCAGAGGTACTGTGTGTGTGTGTGTGTTTGTCACAGGAATGGAGGGAGAACCCATGGTGACGTCCGCAAAGATCAAGGTAGATCAAGGTTAATGTGTGTGTGTGTGTGTGTGTGTGTGTGTTAGCTGCAGGGAGGGAAAGTTCCTCTTGTGTCTACACTGATTAACATAGCAAGTGTTCAAACATCAAAGGTGAGACTCGGTGTTAAAGTCTCAGCTGCAACACGTATATAACTGATGTTGGGTGGAAAATTTTCATTTTCTTCATATCTGAAATCTGCAACAACCTCAATTAATTAAATTTCTGACATGAGGTCATTTGAATCTCTCTGGATGTCATCTGAACCATCATCCCTTAACTACAGCCGCACACTACACAGACAGCTCTAGATGTGTGTGTTTGTGTGTGTGCACACGTATGGGAGGTTTCAGTCCAGTGCTCATACCGAAGCCCCTAACCCGGCTGTTGAGATGTGTGTATTATAGAGTCACGGACGTTCCAGTCCATCGCCTGTGTTAGGGCTCACAGTGAGAATTTCAAGAGTGTGTCACAGTCACAAAACGATGTAAGGTCGTGACACAACCGGGTAGAGCGGTGCAGCTGTGCGAGTGTGTGTATGTGTGTGCTTGTCACTTGCGCAGAAGCAGGATCTAGTTCATCGCCCTTGCTGACGTTTACAACAAAAGCATCAAGGTAGAGTAGTGTTGGCATTTTTGTTTGTGTATGTGTGTGTGTGTGAGAGAGAGAGTGAGAGAGAGAGAGAGAAAGAGAGAGAGAGAGCATGCATGTGCTTTAGGAGAAACAACCTGTGCAGCAGAAAATATACAAAATATATGAGCCTTAGCTTCACGTTTTTACTTCTATTCAGATTGGCTATTGGCTCATAAGATACCAACAGAAGTCAATAGATCACCTGTTACGAACAACTCTATCAATCAGTGTTTGTTAGATATTTAGGCAAACAGCACATGGGGATGGAAATATCCAGGTTTCACATCTTACCCACCTGCAACAGGCTAATCAAATATTGAAATATGCAAGTGGCTAATCAAATATTCATACTTGCCACAGGCCTGTAAGGTACTCACATCGCTTAGTTGAGTGGTCTCTCTGGCTTACTCAGAGATCACAAGTTCTATTCCTGGATAAACTAGTGTAATCTTTAATTATAAACTGAATCCTTTTGGCTCACTCATTCATTAGTCACCCCTCAAAGTGATGGCAAAATGCATCTTGTTCTCTTTTTTTTTATTACATTGACTGTATTACCATTTCATCAGAACTGCCATGTCTAAGCTTTCAGTTGGAAAAAAATGATTATCTATGTACTGATAGCCTTCATTTTCTATGTTTTTTTCTTTAAATTACGTTAATAAATTGAGGAAAGTTAAGGAGAAGACGGGTAGAGGGAGAGTTGAAAATTACTTCCTTGTACCTTTGCTTTATTAGGGATTATACATCACAGAGGAATAAAGATGAGAAAGACAGAGAGGATGGGATGAATAAGGTAATGAGCCAGACTTAAACCCACCTAATGAATCTATAGTGACTGGCTTTGCATGCTGACTACTTGCATGAGACTATTTCTTGAGCTTTATTTCATATGTATAGTGTCTCCCATCCTATCCTATAATATCCTGTCCTTGCATCAGCTACCCTAACAGAACATGCTCGTCTCATTCCAGATACTTAAATTCGAACTGAATGACTCTTGGGAGAGCTCTGTTAGATGCAGTTAGAAAAAGTCACGTCTTAATCTTTTATAGATATACACCAAAAAGCACCCATAACTGTCTTGGGTGTCTTGTTCATTGCAGCCTGCCTGGAAAGCTTTGCTGTAATTTGATATACAACACTGACTGCACACATTTTATTCTTGTTAAGTATGTCACCAGACTACAGTTTTCTATGTGCAGTCGAAAAGACAATTGTCTCTTTGCTATGCCAGTGCTTTTCTCAACGGACTGCACTTAGCACATTTTATTCATGCAAGGTGTTAAACGCTGACTCACTTTCAGCAACAGCAACAAACATTTTCACTCTGCGGCTGTCCCAAGACTCTTATCTCCGACAGTACTTGTACACATTTTTATACATGACAGCTCTTTTAAAGTTAACTCACTGTACCCTGACATAGCAAGACGGCCAAGAAATGTATGTTTTTGCCCACTGCTGCATGCATTAATTATGGCCTCCATGCAAAATAGATTAGATCTGCAACTTCATTGAGTGGCTGAGGCAGTTGAGGAGTTCATGGCTCACATGACTTCACCTCCCACTCCCGTCTGACTAAATGGAGTGCACTTTCACCAACCTAAGAAATAAAAGGAAATCTATAACATTATGCCTCTCATTTTAGTTGTTTTGGTAGGTGGATATTACAGCTCTAATTAGAGGGTGACCAACTCAGAGCTGCGGAGGCACTGGGCTATAATTTAATATCACACAAACAAAGTGGAAAATGCAGCTTTTGTCATTTTGTTTGTATTACCAGAGACGTTCTACTTTGGTGTTACTCACTGTTTTATTATGTATTGTGTGTATTTATTTCAGTATATGCTTTTGTTTGGTTGAAATATGCGACAGTATAACACAGAGAACAGCTCCTATGTCTGCTTTTACACCCCAAAAATCCTTTTTTATTTTGCAGTTGTTTTCAGCAATAATGTGTATTGTGAAAGGACAGAAAGTCCGATGTGTCATTGTTTTGGTTATTCTTCTATTTTACTGCAGGACATGTTTGACTTTGAGAATATAAGGGGCTGTCTGTTAGCTTGTCTCCTGTTGTTACCCAGTGTTTGCCACTTTTGAATGCTTGTTGTATGACAACAATGACCCGTATTTGTTTTTCTAGATGAAAACTGACAGTGAGCCTTATCCCCGTGTTTCCTGTATGGTCGGATGTCAAAAAAGACACACACATCATGAACGAAGCTAGTGTGTCTAGAGACACATGTTTCATCTGTGACACGACTTGATGGATTTTGTACTGCCATTTTCACTGGGTGCAAACTTGGTCTGTAGATAGAAAATTGTCCCTATGTATCATTGTTGCTGGAAATTGATGGGGATTCTGTTCATATTTTATCTTATTCATGAATTATACAGTAGAATAGACCAAAGTCTTCTGTGTAGTGAAAGTATCTTCAAAGTCCACCTAGGTTAGAGTATGGTGGCATGTATAAATATGTCAGTCCCTCTGATATGGGACTAAATTTTAGTCAGCGGATGTTTTCATGAGTAAAATGCTTAGTTCCCGGATTTTAATTTGAGAGCTCTTTTCTGTGGAGAGAGTGCTTTGCTTTAGAGGCTGTTATCGACCCTCTTTGCCCCTGAAATGTTGTGCTTATTAGCCACCTGACAAACAATATATGGCGAAAGGACTCTCTAGGCGTCAGTGTGATGCAGCACATACAGAAGACCAGCAAGAATGCTTTCTTTCTTTTTATTTATCATATCCTCATATTCTGGCATCTCCTCATCGTTCTTTCTCAAGTGAGCACACTTAAGTGCCTCTATGTGCACATGCATGCTCGAGTATTTATGTGCTGACACTGCTCATCGCTCTCTCTCTCT
>JBCAUF010000476.1:20375091-20390446 GCA_038406115.1 Haemulon aurolineatum
GCTCATCTCTTGAGAGAAAAGAAGCAGAGACAAGGCGTAAATTATTCCCCAACATAAGTGGATGTCTGATCAATCAGAATGAAAAGCAAACTGAGAAGACGAACACTCAAGACGCATAAAGATGATTGCTAAGCGCACAACTACGGTCGCAACAGCGACTTTAAGTGGCAAGCTAACAGCATTGATTTACGAGAGCGTCTCTTTGTTCATGAATGACGTCGCTGACAAAGAGAGTCAAACAATGCTCGTCTGAGCACTCGCTCCTCTGGAAATCATTACACTGCTGGTGTTATCCCGGGGACAGAGAAAAATGTGAGCATGTAGCCTACGAGACAGGAAATCAGACTGGAGGACAGAAAAGAAAGGGCAGAGACAGAAAATGTAGAGCCGAGAAGTGATGGTAGGTGAGGACGAGGTGAAAAGGATAGTCGGGCGGAGGAGCAGGAAGAGATAGAGAGGGAGGAAGGAGGGGATGGAGAGACATCTGTTTTGTGTCAGAGACAGGTTACAGGCTGATAGTGGGGGCTTAGAGTGAAAAAGGATGAATGAGAAAAAGTAGAGAGAGAGAGACGGAGGGGGAAAGAGGGACAGACTGGAGAGGAAAAAGAGTGCAAGGAGTGTGGAAAACATTACAGAGATAGAAGTGCCTAATTGGAAGAGACAGACATTATCATAAGCTGCAGAACTCTGAGGGCATACTCTCTCTCTCTCTCTCTCTCTCTCTCTCTCTCTCTCTGTGTGTGTGTGTGGATGTGTGCGAGCTGGTTCTAGATATTGTTGTATCTCATTAGGGCGGATATTTCTGCACCCAGTGTGTTTTATTTGCACGTGTAGCGAGAGAGACACACACTCACACTCGCAGAGAGCAAGAGAGATGGAAGGAGTCAGAGATAAAAACAGACAGATAAGAGAAAGACTAAGAAAAGAATATCTACGAGGAGACGAAGCCATAATAAAAGATGAAAGGAGCACGTCAGTGTGGGAGCAATAAAAGACGCCAGGACACAGAGAGAGTTGGTTAGTATCAGGAAGCAGTAACAATACACAGTCTCAGGGACGCAAAGGGCTTGTATCAGAGACTTTGTTTGCAGTGTTACTGTCCCAAAAGGATACATTCAGGTGTCATGAAGTCAAAGGGAAATTATTGAAAGGTCTTGACATGCCGGGGCAAAAAAAAGTGCCCATGTTGCAGTTTTACACAAAGAGCTGCACTTTTTCTAGAGATGGTCGGCCATCTTTGTATGCCCCTGCTGTTGTACAGTAACATGTCAAACACTTATCCTGTAACACCCTCTATACATTAACTTTACAAGATTTTCTGAAAACACAACTGTTTTCATTTTTTCTTTAAACTGAAGTGCAGCGGTGCAGCCGTGAAAATTAGGTTTCTTAAAACACAATAAGGGCCGGGGGACTCTGGCGAAGGCCCAGGCACAGTAATTATGCTCTCCTCCTCTGAGAGACAAGAAAGGAGGTCTTGCTAATGTAATCTCAATTTTATCTTCTTCAGGGGGGCTGGCGGGGGGCGGGTTGGGAGACAGAATGAAAGGGAGTGAAACAGAAGGAGGGAGTAAGGAGAAAAAAAAGAGAAGAGAAATAGCATCGACTAGAGGAAATCGGGAGACAGGGAGTGCCATTTCAAACTCACAATAAAGGCAGGATAATATCAATCCCCAGTTATGGTGATGTCTTCTTATTCCCTCGTCTCTGTCACAGCCTACATTTATATTAAAGTCACTGAAGCGATTCTCCTCACTGCACAATGACTTATATAGAGAGCATCAGATATACTAAATATACCCTCAGCCCCTTGTGTCTGTTCTAGCTTAAATGTTACAATACTTTTACACCATTGGCACTGAGCTGACAGTCTCTTCGGCAGTGACTTGCAGAAAAGCAATGACTTATGTGTCTTATACTAAAGGCAGCTTGTAACTGTTTGTAGCTGAAGCCGGAGAGTGATTTGCGGCGTGCCATCTGTCTGCACGTGGTATGGATATCGGCAAAGAAGCTGAAGTACAAGCAAGATTATCTTAGCCAAAATTTTCAATCAGAGCGAAATAAATGAAATAATAAAAAAGCGCCCTCTGGTGAGTTGGGTCTCTGGACTTGATTGAAAATGCAGATTAAGTGTTTGTGTATGTTATGCATGTGAATCTGTGTGTAAGCGCGAAATGACATGAAGTCAGGAGTCTCACACATACACAGCTAAATCTGTGATCTTTGTTTTTCTGTGTTTCTTTAATGTGTATTTTTACAAGTGTGTTATGTGTACTGTATATTATGATATGATATGAAACCAAACCAAAACAATCCACTGCTAGCTGCACATATGAGGTCTTCCCATGATTGCGTGCAAAGGAATTAGTTACATCTCTGGGGCAAAAACACTGTCGCCATGAAAACAGAACACACTCAGGCTTCACAAAGTCACACCGAAGAGCCTCGAGTTTGCTTGTGTGATGATGTATCGTTTGACGCGGATGTTCAGAAGTGCCAGGCTCCACAACAGTTTTCAGTTAAGATTTGTTTTTCAGATGATTTTGCCAATAAGAACTGGAGGAAACATGAACACAGAAATGACACCAGCAAGAAGCAACAGAAAAGGTTTGTGGAGCACAAACTATTAAACACAAGCAATACATCCAACGCCTCAAGTGGCCCGCTTCCAGGACGTGTAATCAACTATTCATCATTCATTAGTGATAGCTGGATGATAAACAAACTAATATTAACACTACCTTCCTTATAACACGAGGTCTTACTTGAGCGTATGATTGAGAATTTGTCACATACATACAAACGAAGCTATGTCACATTATAACATGTCAGGTTATTTACTCATCTACAAACTAAAGGTTGCCAAGGTCTCAGGTCAGTCTGCACCAGCATAACAGCCTAGGGAGAGTCTAATCTGGATAAAAAGGAGCTTCTCATCCCCAGATACAAATCAAATCAAGTATATTTTACCTTTTTATTTCATTTAAAGTGATAGTTCACCCAAATTTCAAATTTGACTCATTATACTGTATACTGACCCTCATGTCGACTAAGGGCTGGAAGAAGTTTCAGAGTTATCTGTTCCTTCTTTGAGTTACAGGGGGGCTCAGTGCTGCACTGCATGTCCATATAACGGTTGCGAACAAGGTCCAAATTTCACTACTCTCTCACGAGATTTCGCAACAGACCAGGAAGAGTAGTGCTGACAGCTTCGGCTACAAACTTAAAAGCTTAAAATATGGACTTATTTGAATTTTTTCGGAACAATTTCTCATGTTGGGGTTTCAATACAATACGGACATTACAGACGAGCTTTATGGAGATATTTGGATGGTGTTTGGTGTGTCTTTTTGGACGAAGGAATTTGGACCCCGTTCGCAACCGTTACATGGACATGCAGTGCAGCGCCGAGCCCCCCTGTAACTCAAAGAAGGAACAGATAACTCTAAAACTTCTTCCAGCCCCTTAGTCGACATGAGGGCGAGTAGATAATGAGTGAAATATTCATTTTCGGTGAACTATCACTTTAAGTACAAAGACATTTATCTTTGGTTTCCTGCGGTGCGAACCATCACATGGTTGTCAGTTTTTCCACATGGAATTTTCCGTCAGGCGCAGAAGTTGAGGTGTTCAATCATCAATGTCATTGGACAGTGGTTTAACAAATGCTGTGTGCAGCCAGTCAATTAGATCAAACAACACACCGTTTGTAGAAAACAAGAAAATATGTGCCTGCTCGGATGCATATGCTTAAACAGTGTCAGCTGACAGCACATTTGTGTTAAGAGTGCTGCTGCACATATTTAGGCAGACTTCAGCTGAAAACACCTGCTGATCATAAACCTGAAAGTCAACTCTGTCCTGCATAATGTGTGTGCTGAGTTTCATCCCTGCAAATACATTCCAACAAGACTACAAGTCTGCAGCCATGCAAGCGTGCGTCCCTGTGGGCTGTAAGTCGGTCTCTGGGAGCATTTTGGCTGCATTTTTCAGTCGTCTGTCTCACAGGCATCTGACCGAACAAATATGCTCCTATTTTAATCAATATGGCTGTGCAGACATTGTGCTAGGCACAGCAGGCCTTTGAGCTAAATGTTAACATCAGATAACATTCTTACAATCATGATACCAACAGGCCGACGTTTACAGGATATATTCTTATTTTAGTTTAGTTTATTTTAGTTAAGTTTATTTAACAAAGGGATAGTGTACAATGACATTAATCACTACAAGTGAGAAAATGGTTGCACCAGATTTAGCTAAGGGCTAATTTCCATCTGCAGTCCCTATAGACACGACAAAACAGACATGACCCACAATTAAAATGTAATAGAAACACCTGAGGTGTGAAATGGTACAGGTGGTGGTGTGTTAGCATGCTACCATTTGCTAATAAGAGGAGGCAGATGGAGGTAAATGTTTTTCAAGTGTGAAGTCATGAACCAAAGTGTTGGATAAATTGAGATATTGACCCGATGGTGACGCTAGATAGAAAAGGAGAGGGATCACTTAAGTTAATATAAATCATCCTGACGGGGACATGAGTGTCCACCTCGCAGTCGTCGCAACCTTTCACTACAAAACAAAAATACTACCTCACAGTGGAACTAAAGGAGTCTGAGGATCACTGAAGTCAGGATGATTGAGTGTCTGGGAACCATGAATGACTAATGCCTAAAAATCCTTGACAATCCATCCAGCGTGTAGATTTTGGGATATTTCAGTTTGGGCTGAAGTGGTGGACTCACGCAGACCAAAATTTCCACCCCTAGAATCACACCACCACAGTGGCATGACAAACCACAAGATCTACACTGGATGTAGTGTCTTCCATATTAACGTGAAAATCTTGCCCGCTGCACTGGGGAAGCCAAAGACATAATGATATCAGCGTGTCTGTGCGCATATACAGTATATATGTGAGTGTGTGTGTGTCTTTGTTCATGCATGAATTTGTATAAGTGTGTGCGTGTGCTTAACACATAAGTGTGAGGATGTATTCAAGCATGCTTTATAATGTGTGTGCATGTCACTTTGTGATTGTGTGCACAGGAAGATTAATCTGGGCACATCAACGTTTGCCATAAACTCTGTGTGTGTGTGTGTTTTGTGTGTGTGTGTGTGTGTGCATGGCAGGCTACAGGGAGTGTAGGCAGTGCCATCAGAGATTTAACAGGAAAGGTTTTTGAGTCAGCAAACCTGAGGGGCTCTGACTCAACTCACGACTGGTGGGTGGTGTTTGTATGTGTGTGTTTCCGTGTGTGTGTGTGTGTGTGTATGAAGTGTATGCATGTGTGATGTCGTGTGTGAAAGAGCCACATGTTCGCGTCCATCATGTGAATGCAAGGAAAGGGCAAGGGATGATGATGATGATGATCACGGTGTGCAAGAATGTGTTAGGTGCCCGTCAAAAATTCTCATCCCTCTCACTCTCGACACACACACACATACATTGTAAGCCCTAACTTTAATCCTACTTAGATAAATAAAACTTCAATTCAGATGATTTTATACAAATCTGATATGAACCACATGTACTCTGAGACGTTCAGTGCATGATTATGATTTGCTGCCAAACTGTAATCATGAGCTAAACCTCTCCATAAATTCAAACTAAATAACTTACTCCAACCCAAACTACAGGAAATTTATATTATGTTGCAAATATGAGTGTCACGTCAAGATGCACTTGCAGGTCATCACTGAAAAAGTTGCTCTTTTTTGCTCGTATAATAAAATAACCTCTGTCAGGGCACCACACGCACATACTGTAGACGAGAGAGATTAAGGACAGATGAGAGGGCAAAGAGACGCTGCAGTGCAAAAGGAGGACTCAACGCAAAGAGAGGATAACTTAAACCAACAAATGAGAGCAGGGAAAAGAAAGCAAGAGAGACACCAAAGTCGAAGAGGGGAAAGGAGTGAGAGAGGGAAGGAAGACAGTGAGACCCAGAAAGACAAAGTAGGAGGAGGGGAGAGGAGGGGAAATATCCCCTGAAGCGCTCGGCTCATATTTAGACAGACAGACAAACAGAGGAGTCAGCCTGCCAACTCTGCTTACCAAAGTGATTCAGATTCACTGGATGCTGCCGACTTCAATATGCTGCACAGATCAAGCGTTCCTAAACATTTCAAGTTGGGAAAATTCAAAACGTATACCCTTGCCTTAGGATCTACGGTGACACAGTAGTCTTGTCATGCGGATGATGACCAGAGCCACCCTTTAACCTTTGACCGCGGTTCCAGTCACCAATGCTCACTTCATAGGAACCTTGGCCTTCAAACAGACCAGACTAAACCACAAGTAGCACAACAGTGTGGTTTTATTTGGAACAAGTTATTTGGATGCATAGTTTGATGCATCCATTGTAATAATGAGATACTATTACGCCTACAGTGAGAAACAGAGAGAGCGTGATGGATTTTTTTTCGAGTTATGTCACACTTCTTAGTTGCAACACAATTGAAAAGAGCTCTGTTGTTCAAAATATATTCCCCGGGCTGTTTCTGCAATCTGCTGTTGTGACAACCGAACAATGGCAAAAAAAAGGGCCTTCCCTCCTCTCCTCTCCAGTCCTGTGGGCCACTGCAGAGGCTGTCAATTCCTTTCAGGTGAAAAATGAAACATGAAATAGAAAGAAATCAATTCATGCATTTCCTCCTATACTTATTATTTTGTGCAAGGCACTAAAGTGAGAGGGATTGTGTGCTCAGGTGATGAAAATTAACTTCACACTTTAGACTACTGTGTAACTTTCTTGAGTGAGTATGGGACTTCGTGAAGGATGAAAAACAAAAATGAAGGGGGTCACTGCGAGGTCTCTCCCAAGACCAGTCAAATTACATCATGGTCATTTCAGACGAGAGAAAAGGCTCACAAACAAATGTACTTAATACATATATGTATATCACATATATCCCATCAATGCACTCAGAAAACATTTGTGTCTTTTGATAAAACTCAGACTTGTTAAATCGCTCAGATTTTGACCTTTATTTTATCATTGTGTTCAAAGCATTTTTCTCTTTTGGTCAAATGTTGATATATATTGCATGTTGTTCTGAGTTGACAAGGTTATTATCTCATTATTCTGAGAAAAGTTCTCATTAAACAAAATGTGCCTTGTTTTATGAATTAACGTGACATTTGAGGTATTTCATTAATCTAGAAAAACAAGAGCTGAATTTGATTTTCAATTAATTAGTTGAGTTAATAATCTTGCTAATTCAACATGACAAATTATATATTTTTCTTCAGTGAATGCATTATGTAGTGCAGCAGCAATTCTCTCTCTGTAAGTGGTGATTTGCATATAAAATATGTTAAAAACACCTCTTGTGTTTGTATGTTGTTAAAAGTATGTGCTATATTTATTTGCACTTAGTGCTGATACAGTGTTAGCTTAACCCTTAGATTAACACAATAGGTGTAGCAGAGGGAGATAATATTTAACATTATTTATATCATTTTTAACATTAATATTCTAATATTGATCAAAATGGTATAAAAGGTGAAGGTCAAGTGTTTCATGGTCTGTTTAGGGTTCATTCATATCTACTTGCCAGAAACTTTTTCTGCAAAAATTCCAATGTGCTACATCAGTTTTAATTGTCACTTACAGCGAAATGAGTGAGCACCATTGCCACGCTCCACCCTGATGAAATTTAGCTAGTTTGAATGACGATGACGGATCACTGTGACACCACCCTTCTGTGCCCAGCTATTGGGTTTGAGTTTCTCCACGCTGCCGTCATTTTCAGAGACGTATAGCGAGATGAAGGGTATCATGACTGAAAGACTGAAGTCATTTACGCCAATGCTCTGATAATGCTATCTGTTTATTTAACAAAGAGCAAATTTGAATTAGCCTGAGAAGAAGTCAGTCCTCCATATTGGCTTGAGATACATATGTAGGTCCAAGAAGAGACACACTGAAGTAAAGCTTGCACATGAATGACACCTGGAACACAAGCCCAAGAGAAGTCGCAGATATCAATGAATTGTTTCTTGGCCCAATACTTCTAATCATTAAAAACTGTGAGAGCCCCTCCATGAGAATTATTCAGTGAGGATTGCTGCAGCTGCAAAGACCATCGCAGATTTGTCTCTCTCTCTAGAGCTACACACCCTCTCACTTTTTGTTCTTTCAAACACACACTCTCCGTCTTTCGCTGTTTTTGATTATATCTCTCACACCCACATGCACTTACTGCCTTACTCCCTCTCCTGCTCAAATCTGCAGTCCACAGTCTGAAATCTCTATCGTGCCCACTGGTCAAAAAAACGCAGTTCAGTGCACCACACCTAGAAAGAACACAAATGCATTAATGATCACATCAAATTAGTAAAGGTAGAGTGTGTGAGCTCATAAATGGGCATCACAACTATATCTCCCTAATCTTACTCAAATGGGTCTTCTTTTATTCTTGAAAGATAAGATTGGTAATCTCCTATATTTTGCTTATGGTCAACAAACCCCATGAATCCCAATAACTGGAACTGTCTGTATTGTCTCAAGCCAATATGGGTAATTCCTCTGTGCCATACACCTCCTATTGTTCAAAAACTAAACACAATACTTGATAATAGGCACTTTTTTGTGTCAATAAAACCCTTCCCTGCTGCTGTAAATTTTCACTCAGTCCCCAAATGTGTATTAATCCGTATCATAAATGCATCCAATGCATGCACTTTTTCTTCTTGTTTGAGTAAAATTTTCTAAAAGCTACAGTTGTTTCAGGAAACCTCTGAGCCAGTTTGTGAAAATGAAAGTATATATTCATGACTGGTTTTTAAAGATTGATATCCTCGGCAGAATTCACCGAGCTCGGGGCTGGGAGAGCCGAGAGGTCAGAGGTCAGGGGTGAGCGCCGAGGGATGAACTTGAACGCTGAAAATAAGAAACATGACACCAGCCTCATTCTTCATTCCTTACCTAGTAGTCATTTTGTAAAGGCTCCTGAACTGCCAACAGTGTTTCCCCCGTCAAGCCAAGTCAGCCTATTTTGTTGTTTAGTTTGGAGGACCACGAAACACACTGCACACACCCACTGGAGGCACATTCCAACGTGTTGTCATTATCAGTAGAAACAGGTGTGCCTAAATCATCTGAGGAAAAAGGGAAAGAGAGGGATGACCTACATATGTTTAATGATAGCAAAAGTATGACCTCACTCCCACCACTCCCTTCATCCCTCTGTTCTCCTTCTCTCCATTCCCCCTTTTCTCTCTCCTTCTCTCTCTCTCTTGCTCATTGTCCGTCCCTCCCTCCCTCTACCACCTCCTCCTCCCTCCTACTCCACCCTCCGTCCCCTTTATCTATTCTCACCCACTCCTGGCTGCCTCACCCTCCCTCATTACCATCATTTTCCTCCCAATGGAGTGACTCAGCGTTTTCTCCGCCGTCGTCTGCCTCGCTCATGTGTTTCTCACTCAGGCCGTCACTCTCTCTCTCTCTCTGCAGTCAAGAAGTCACTCCTCTGACACATCGTTTCCCTCTCTATCTTTTTTTTTTTTTTAACTCAAATTTAAATCTGCTTTTAGGCCATAGTTAAGTATTATATATAGATTTTTAAGTATTGCAAAAGTTACAAATGACTTCAAATGCAAGAAAAAGACAAAAAAAAGAGATAAAAGAATTTTTTTAAAAATAAAAACAGGTACACAGATTAGATAAAACAAGAAAGGTGCCTACGAGGTTCATTTTCGGCTGATTTTCCCATGGGCTGTAACATTTCCTGCCTCCAAGTTTTCACAGAGCAAGTGTTGAATGTAGTTTCATTCTGACTCTGGTATTTGAGGTTTATTTTGGTAAAGAACAAACTGCTGCGTAGCAGGAAGTGTTGCTCTATCTGTACATCTTGTAGTTGGCAGAACTGACGCAGTCTGTCTGAACTGTCTGTTTTCCCTGAGACGCCAGGTTTGTGTGTCTCGGCCGATCTCCATGGCCAGACTGTGATGCTTTTCTCAGTGTCTGGTGGCTCACAGCTCCCAGATGATCTGCCACCTGCTATTTTCTGTTCAGTTCTACATAACGTTTAAGTTCACATGGAGTTTTTGTTGTAGATGTGCAGCGGTCTATTTCTTTAGGTATAGTTTAGTTGTATAAGAGCTTAAGCTGATCCTCATGACCAGCTGGCTGATGGGATTTCTCTCCAGGGCTGGTAGAGCTGGGATCACTGGGAAATATATGCCTGCAATTTGCCCTAAATATATAATCACGTGTTTGCTCATTATCGATATAGATTCCAGTAAAAGTCTTTTGGCTTCAAGCCCTTTTCTGAAGCCTGCGGGTCTTTTGCACATGACGCTTTCATCTCAACTCAACCCATTCGCCGTTTCTAACTTTGCAACCATCTCTCTTCCTCTGTCTGTGCTTCTCCCGTCTAACACAAATTGCATATGCCTCTCTGTCTCTCCTTTCAATCCCTGTAGACTCCCTCATCTGGATAAAAAGCAGTACATTTGCTGCAGACCGGACCCCTCATGTCTCCAGCATTTCTCCAGAACATCAAAGAGCTGCCTCTGCGCGCTGAAGTCCATACTCTCATTGGATTTCAGCTTCTCTATTTCTGTTTTCCCCTCAACTATTCTTCTTTTCCTCTCCCTTCATCTCTTCCCTCTGTGACTGTTGCCCCTCCACCCCCACCCCCACCCCCACCCCAACCCCCCTTCTCAGGCTCTCATCATTCCTGTCCCTCCTTAGCTTCGTCATCCCTCTCTCTCTTCCTCGGAGCCAGAGGCCCTCTCTCCATCCCGAGCTGTCTCTCCTCATCTCTCTCCTCCCTCCTCACATCAATATCCCTCAATCTCTCCTTCTCCCCGTAAACAGAGTGACCCTTCAGTCTGCTGTCGCCTCTCCGCCTCCAGACTCCGCGCCATCTCTCTCACTCTCCCTCTCCTGTGGGTAAACATGACCCATGCTTCGATCATCCTCTTGTCATTTTGTCATTATTATGCCCCCTGAACCCCTCTCCATCTCTCTCCACGTCCCTCCTCTTCTCTCCTCCGCTCCGTCTCTCTCTCTCTCTCTCGTCCCTCAGATAGTCTCACTCTCCTCCTCTCATCTCTGTGCTGATGAGAAATACTTCTATCAGTCACCAGGCATCTCTCAAAAGCGCCCCCTCTCCCTCTTGCCCCTTCAATCTTTCTAAGTCATCTCTCTTTCTCCTTCAAGATGAGATGCCCCTCTCAAAACATCCATCCCTTCTGTTCGCCCTTTTATTTCCCCTAGAAAGCATGACCCACACATCTACACTGCATGGACACAAGCAAATGGACACCCACACGTTACACCCATACAGGCTGTGCTTTTTGAGCAACACAAAGGGTTTGAATATGCTGCGGCTGCAGCCTCCACTCTCCCAGGTTCAGGAAGGCTGCAGAAATTTGCTGCCTTTCAACAACCACAGCATTGGTGAGGTCAGGGGTCTGTGCAGAACAAACAAGACAAACACCTCTTTGTCTACCCGCTGTGCAGACAGGGGCATGGTAAGATGGAAACAGGGAAGGGTCTTCCCCAAACTATTGCCACAAAGTTGCATCATTGGATATTATAGTCTAAAATATCCTTTGTATGCAGCAGTATTAAGTTTTCTGTTTGTTGGAAATAAAAGGCTTAGCCCAAACCACTGGTGGGGGAAACACTCAGATCTTTTATTTACTTACAAGTAGCAAGACCACAGCAATATCAAAAATATTCATTATGCAAAAGGGCGATTTCAGAAAAACTGGATGATATTATTGAATTCTAATTATTAATGTGTCCATCAGTTTAATGTTGCAGCTGCTAAAGAAACTAATTTAATTATATATTGCTGGATAGCCTTATCTTACCTTTACATATAAACTTTCGTAATTTATTTGTATATTATATTTTGCATTATTAATTTGAAGCAAAATAACATACAATTAAAGGTATCAAATACATAAAGTGGGGTACCATATTTCCCTATAAAACTGTAATGGAGTAGCAGAATAAGGTGCATTGAAATCAAGTAGAGAAACTGAGTAAATGTAATGAGACCACCGGAGACCAATGAAAATCAGTTCTGGAGTAAAGGAAGGTGGACCAGGGTTGTCCATATACTTTTGACCGTACTGTATCTTTCTATTGTTTTTATTTTAGCTGTCAGATCTCTCTCCCTTTCTTCCATTTCATGAGACAGGATCACTTCATTAAGAGAGATTAAGTTTCTCAGCCTATTTTTCTGGAAGCATCCTCTCCTTCCTGCTGCTGCAATGCTTTTTTATTTCGACTTTTAATCCTCGGCACCCCTAGAGTGAGACCCTTCAGGTTTTCATCAGCATCTTGCAATTATTTTCTTTCTCTCCTCCATAATTCAGCCTGTCTCCTCCTATTTTCTTCCCCGATCATTACGGCACGAGTGTTTTTCTCAGTTCTGCCACCTGTTCCGTCTCTCTGTCGATCTCTCGCTTACATGAAAGAGGGTGACAGAAGCTGGTCTGCTTCTTCAAGAATAATTTAGCTCTCCCTCTCTCTCCCTCCATGCTGCAAGACAAATTTTGTTCAATTTGTCATCAGCCAGTCTGTATCATGTTGGTCACACCTCGAGCACTTCTCCTATTGCTATGCCCCCATTCTCTGTCCTTTATTCCTGCTATCATTCGTTCCATCACACGTCACCCCTCCTTCCTCCACTGACCATCGCACCATTTTTCCATTATTCATTCCTGCTCTGTGTCCTATCCCTCTGCTCTTCACCAGCCTAGACCCTGTCACAATGAGTTATAGAGGGAATATCTGGTCTTATAGTTGTAAATGCTTCAAATTGGTTTCAGCTGTATTTACATATTGTGGCACATAGGGTTCTGAATTTTAAACACTCTGTCAGGAACTGGGTGGCTTTGCTATTTTCAATATGTTTTCTGTTAGTTTTGTGTTTCCTGTTGGGTTGATTTGTTTATTTAAATCTGTTGGCCTCATGGGGAGGCAAGTTACCCTTGTTGAGGTTAAAATTTGTATATTTCTGTGGTAAAGAATTTATCATCCCAAATGCAGCCAACAGAAGCAACCAACAGATTCTTAGATTAAATTACTTTGAAACGGTAATCGGTTCGCTTTTTTTCCCCCTCCTGCAGCCACTTCCAGTTCCTCCTCTTTGTTTAATTTCTGTAATTAAAATCTATTCTGTCTTCCTTAAGTGAGCTTGTGCGCCTTCAGTGTTAACCAAGTTTCCTTAATAATAATTAGTGTCACACATTTTCGAGTACCGTATGGATTTCCTGAGGTGCCATAGTTGGCCAGCAGTTTGATCCCTCTCCCTTCTTCGCTCCGCCGCGTTTTCAGAGTTCAAACGTGGCGAGCCGCATGGATTTAGTTGGAATCCAGTTTAAACAACAAACAGTGGTGATTACTGCGACTTAGTTTAAAAAACAGGTTTTTGGTTTTCAAGTTAAAACTTGTGCCTGAAGTGCCTTAAAAACAGATTGTGCTCCCGAGTGATCCTGAGAGTTCCACCAAACCATGTGGTATTTTCTGACCTAATTCGTGTCAGACAAAGGAAGTCTAGGACAATAAAACGCAAATCCGGGAACTGTTGCGTTCTACTTAGCGGTTTTGAAGCACTAAGGAGGATGAGTGAACACAATACATGCAATTGTCAGAATGCATGTTGACTGACATCACTGGGACATCTGCAGAGTTGAAATAGACTCATGCAGCGCGCGTGTGTGTGTGCATGTGTGTGTGCATGTCTCTGTGTGTATGTAGGTCGAGGTGTCAGATGTGAGAGTGGGTCTCTCTTTGAAAACCTGTAATTCTGCTAAATTACACACACCGCTCTGACGCGTCCTACTAACCGGGGGTAATTTAGCATTTTGCTGCAGTTGTTCTCTCCTCGCCCTCGAATCAAAGCGTGCCTCGGCAGCGAAGAGGCAGAGAGCTGCTGCTCTCGAGTGCTAAGCTGAAAAACAGATGAGAGCGCTGGAGCCAAATACTGTCAGTGTAAGAGGCATGAGGACGGGAGGAGGGTTTAAGCATGTGTGCGTGTGATAGGCTACAATTGTCCCATTAGCCTAGTTATTTAGCTATCTGTTCTTCATCAAACCCCACCTCACTAAACACTTCCTGTCACCAAAGAGCAGCTGAGTGTTAATGCATGCAGGGGGTAGTGTGTTAGTTCATAATGGTGACTGTGCGGCGTATTTGTGTGTGTGTGTGCATGTGCATGGTCGTAGTAATGACTGAAAGTGGTTGTTTGTCACTATTAGGTACGTCTACATCAGTGGCAAAATGTGTGTGCCTGTGCAAGTTTGAATTACAGTATGTGTGCACAATGTCTGCGTGTACGTGCCGGCCCTGTTCCCTGCCTGAAGCCACGTCCCCCGTGTGGGGTAATTTTGACCATATGGCACACAACATGACACATACTTAAACCACAGACACTGCACCACACTCAACACACAAATACACGAAAAAACACAACATGGTCTGGTGCAGTACAACTCCCCTGCAGGTCTCAGGGATCAGAAGGAGATCTACATTTAGATACAAGGGCAGAGTACAGACATGCAGAGATTGAGAAAGGCTTAGAGTCAGTAAGAGTTGGTGTATACTGTATGTGTGTGTGTGTGTGTGTGTGTGTTGTGAAAGTTCCCCAGCAGAGACAAAATTTCATCCCCTGGAGCCTATCTCATGCGGTAACAATTTGGCCCAGTGCTGCTGGAAACAAGTACAAATATAATCTCACAAACTACATGCGCAAAAATCTGCCTCCACTACACCGACATTTATGATATAAATAAGCATGCAGCTGCACATGCAAATACTCTCTCGTTTCTGTGCAGATACCCCACACATAAAGACATATACTCCATGCACACACACAACACAACACACCCCTGAATCCAGTTGGCACTTACAGCAGCATAAACACCTCTATACCACTCTCTAAAAGCCTCATTCATTGACAAACCTGACACAGACTCTCTCTCTCTCCATCACATTTTCCATGCTTCCTAATGTAATAGTGTTGTAATGTGCGTGTAATTGCTGCTTTGCCACAGCAATCTGTTGCGGTAGGTGAGACCACCTCAGATAAGAAGATAGATTAACCACAAAGAGAAACAGATAGATGGGCAAGTAGATAGTCAGCCGTGATTGATGGGAGTAATAGAGCTCTTCTGTTTCGGACCGTGTTGGTCAGGAAAGTTGGAGAATTCACTGGCGGACTTCTGCAGAAACCTTACATCTGTAAAATCTTTCCCCCTTTTTCGCCCTTAATGCATCAACTTTTTAACACTGGGCAGCGTATTTTTTATTTAGTTCCCCAGTCATGTAGCCCCGGGCATTTTAACCCACTGCAGACAATGTTAGCTTTAATTTTGAAGGAA
>JBCAUF010000476.1:20398014-20408613 GCA_038406115.1 Haemulon aurolineatum
CCAGCAGCCACAGGCCGACTTCAAGGAGGCCACACACACGGACACACACCTGAAAATGCACACAGATTCAGTGGGTTCTGCTGCACAGTACAAAGCTAGATATAGTGCAGTCTCAATGAAGTTACTTAAGCACTGAACACCCTAAATAAAATAAAATCAATATAAATAAAATTGCATCTTTTCATTAAGGTGATGTATTTTAGGCAGTCAATATGTATCTTACATTTTACATACATACACACGCACAAATGTATACACACAGTGAGGAAGTAAGGATACACACAGTTGATCAGTAAATACAGTATGTACAGCTTATAATATAATACAACCAAACACAATTGTATCAATATTCATTATCTCAACAGTTCAATTCATCACAAGGCTGTTGTACTGGATTACACTGGACATGTTTTTTTGTCACACCATGATGCTTCATTTGACTGTCTGGGAATATGGAGCTGGGCTCTGATGCAGTTCCCTGATTTGGCCACTAGATGATGTCACAAACCATTACCAAAGTTAGCCTCTCACTTCCACCAAGTAGTACATTGTGTCCTTTGTTCAAAAACTGTACTGAGTTATTTTAAATTGGATCTAAAATAAAATGGTTGAATGAATGTATGACTTGCTGCTGGGCAGTTTTCTGCTTTGCACTCACTAATATTCCCTCCTCTGAACAAACATTCGTTTTTAGCTTTTTTTTATCTACCTCAGTTTCGACGTTACTCTGCCTTCCCCTAAAACAGGTTTCTGGCTGGCGTGACTGTGAATTTCACAATTGTAGCTTCTGTTCCCAATCTTTTTTTCATCCTGTGACTCATGTCTAAGTGATTACGCATCGTTATTTTGCTTTAGGGCGAATGGCACAGAAACCCTTTGTATCACAATTTTTTTCATCAGCATCTGTCAGCCCTAATGTATCTCTAAGTTTTGTTTTGCTTTTATTTGTATTTATTTTATCTCCCACCTCACCATCTGTTTTTCTCATATAATGTCCTTTCTTTTTCAGATGCACCTCTGTGTGATCTGTCTCTAAGCGGAGTGAGAAGAAAAGCCACAATCACCCTTACCAGTGTGAAAAGTCCTACTCCAAGCAACGTGGTGAGATTTCGGAGTGCATGCTGGAGGTCTGCCAGGACATCATTCCCCTCTCCAGGCACACAGTCATTGAACAGCGTGAACGGCAGGCCATAGAAGTAACTGAAGCCGTGCTGGTTCGGATGGTGACAGTGGTCCCCTCTGTGTTCACAGTTCACACCCAAGTGCCACTTACCTGCAGGGACACAGAGAGAGACAGATGGTGTGTTAGACACTCAAAACCAGAAGAGAGACAGGAATAAGGGTACATGTCAGCCTAGAACAGAAGACGGCGAAAAGTCAAGCACATAAAGATCCACACCCCATATTCTACAACCCCAAATCCAAAAAGTTGGGATGTTGTGTAAAATTGTTGTTCATAATAGACAATATACACCATATTAAATGCTTGGCAGCAACACGTCTCAGTAAAGCTGGGTCCCTGTGCCATCCACAAATGCAGGTTAAAGCTCTATCATGCAAAGAAGAAGCCACATGTGAATATGATCCAGAAACGCTGCCATCTTCTCTGAGCCAAAACTCATTAAAAATAGACCGGGGAAAAGTGGAAAACTGTTCTGTGGTCAGACGAATTGACATTTAAAATTCCAAACCACGGACGCTGCATCCTCTCGATTAAAGGAGAGAGAGACCAACCACCTTGTTATCAACGCTCAGTTCATAAACCTGCATTTCTGATGCATTAGGGCATTAGTGCCTGTGGCATGGGCAGTTTGCACATCTGGAGAGACACCATCAGTGCTGAAAGGTACAGTATATACAGGTTTAAGAGCAACACATGCTCCAATCGAGACGATGCCTGTTTTTAGGATGGCTTTGCATATTTATAATACTGAAACCATACTGCATCTATTACAATAGCCTTGTTTCATAGTAGAACAGCATGTGTGCTGAACGGCTTTCAGTCCAGACAAAAAATACAACAAAGAAGACCCAGAAGTGTTGAGCAGCTTGAGTCCTACAGTGGATCAGGCAACAAGGGGACAATGTTCCTCTCACAAAACTCTGCAACTGTCTCAACTGTTTGGATTCATGTTGCTGCCATCAAATTCCAAATTACTTTATTTTTATCTTGAAATTTCCACAGTTTACACATATTTGATATGTTGTCTATGTTTTATTGTGAAAAAATATGGGTTTATGAGATTTGCAAATCACTGCATTCTGTTTTTATTAACATTTTAGACATCATCTCAGCTATTTTGAAATTGAGGGTTATACATTAGCCGCAAGTGCTGTTCTGAATATCTGAGTGCTGAAGTGTTCATAAATGTCTCTTCTCTGCTGCCTGAATGGTGTCAGGTCAGGAGAGATTTTTTTATAGTGAGTAACCAACAGATGAATGACCACACAACGTAATCTCACCCACTAGGCCGGTGGTGTATCCTTGCTGCTGAAGCCTCTTGGCGAACGTGGTCTCACCGGGTGGCAGCCCCCCTGAGCCTCCGAGGAACAGCAGCACCTGCACGCGGCCTGTGCTGCCCATTCCTGTCCAACAGACACACATGCATGTGCAAAAATATAATGAGTCGACAAAAAAAGCACTTTCTGTCACTCATTAAAGTGTAATGACCAGAATGTTTCTAGTTGCAATGGCTGAGCACGTTAAAAAGTGTAATCATTACCTGAGCGGAGAGCATAGCGTCCAGTCATGAAGGCGGTCCGGCTCGGGGTGCAGAGAGGAGCAGCTGCAATGTGCTGAGTCAGCTTTACCCCTTCAGAAGCAAGTCTGTCTATGTTTGGAGTCCTACAGGGACAGAAGGGGCGTAAATAGGTAGAAGAGAGCTATTGAGATAATTGTGATCAAATATTGTTTTTTTTTCCTAATGTAGAAGTTAAAGGCAGCTTGCATGAAGTTGCACACCAGTCACCCTCCCGCTCACTTCAGAAACAGTGTGACCTCTCTCCCTGTTAGAAATAGCTCAATGAAGCCTGGATTGACAGAAGCTGTGCAGTTACCTGGGCAACCAAGGCTGTGTGATAGCACTTGTGTGATCCGCTAATTGCAACGTGATTCATTGTTCATTGTTAAAGATTCAACACCCAACAGGATGGTATTTTGGACATAATAAATACTCCCCATGATCAGAGAGTGACTGTCAGAACTGGCTATCAATTACACAGCGATCTCAAGTGTTTGGCTGATCCCTACTCTTCCCCATTTAGCATGATTAAAAACCTTCAATGTATGACATCAAGTCTCCTGTCCTGGGTCTCCATCATCCATTGCGTCGCTCAGCTCACAAGAAATTATTTCACAATAATCAAGAAAAAGACATTTAATGAAACAGGCTGGAATGATGACAAAGGTGTTAATGATGAAAACTCACACCCAGAAAATAAATAGAAGCAGGTGATGGGTGAGCAAACAAGGAAGATAGAGAGAGAGAAACATATCTGGAGTGGGATCGACCTGATGGTGTCGTTTCCGTAGCATCCTACATCGCCGATACCCAGGTCGTCCACCATCATCAGGACAAAGTTGGGCTTCCTGCCCGCCACCTCCCCCTTGACATCCCTCCCTGCCACCAGGAGCAGGGAGAGAAGAAGATGTACCAACAGGGAGGACCTAAGGATCAAAGATTATAAATGTATTTTTTTCCCCACTCAATTTGGCTTTAAAAAGTAAGTTAACAGTTAGTCAACTGATTGCTACATTTACTCAGTGCCAGACAGCTGTAATTACTAATTACTTCTCAGACTTTACATTTTTGGAGGTTAACACCACTCTCTGTGGTTGGGTCTCACTTTCATCAAAGCAGGATAATCCTAAAAATCAGGGTTCTCCTCAACATTACTGCTCAGTCTCAGATACACTTTCCTCTGACTTTAACTTTCACTGTCCAAGAGCTGTGCCAAACCATCACTACAGAAAACCCTTCCCCAGAGGTCACTGTCAGAGCACACAGAGCAAGTCCTTCTCTGTCCCATACTTCCCTTCCCCCACAAACTTGAGCAGATATGTGCAAACCTACTTCCTTCAAGTTTTATGCAGCTATACAACAGTCCATTGACCCATAAGAAAGCGTAGAGGGCTTTGAAAACATATCATCACGTGTTAATCTCATTAACTTTACTTATTCCACCAATGGAAGAAAGTAAAAAGACAAATCTCGGAGCATCTCAGGCTTTCTTGTTTGCTCTAGTTTTGATTTCCCCTCACAAGCAAACATGAGGATATAGCCGCTGTAAACTGTGGAAGTGTCACAATAAACATTTAAACACATTGTATTGTATAAACACACTTTCACAGCAGGAATGATAACAGTGACAGTAACAGTGGAGGCGATGGTGATTGAGTAAACAAAACAAAACGCGTCGACATCACATGTCACTTCATTCAGCTGTAGGCTCGGTGATTCAGTCAATAGAAATCTCATGCGCTGTTGTTTCAAAAAGTGACTCACCTCATACCTCCACAACGGAGTGATTCATGAAATGCCAAAAGTGCCATGCAGTCTATTTGATTTCCACCTTTACAGGAGCCTCTGGGTCCGCCTACGTGTTTTTACAGTAATGATTGGCTTGTCAACGCACTGCGATATTTGCCTGTAATGCGTAGAGTAAATGCGCACAGAAAAAAACCCTAATATTTCAGGACAGTGGTTCCCAATTTGGTGGTCAGGACATCTAAAACAATCAAAGATAATAAAAGGAGAGATGGAGTCATGCTTCACACAATAATATGTTTTTTCCTCTTCTTCAAGGGTAGTTTAAGACCTTTGATATTTAAATATTCAGTCCATGCTATATGGTCAAATGGTCCAATTAAACATAATAGGCTATGCATACTTAATTTTCCATTTTATATTAAAGGACATACATACAACAGATAAAACATCAATAAGGAAAGGTATTTTGAATATGATTGCAATAGTTTATAAACATTATGTTAACTTCTTTAGGGGGGCATTTTTGACATAAAAGATGGTTTACTCAGTTTTGTTTAAACCTTCAAATGTCCATTGTGGAGAATTCAGGGACAGCTAAAAGATTGGACTTGGCAGTGGCAATGGTAATGGAATAAAATATTTATAAGCATGTTTTCAAGGGTGTATAATAACATGACAATATTATTATTGTTATCAATTTGTTCTCATTGCCTAATAATGAGCCCTTTTTGTCTGCAGACAGAGTGGGTCCTCTCCCAAAGAGTGAGAGCCTTTTGCATTTTTCATGAGCTTCATGGCCAATAGTTTAGGTTGTAATCTGCAACCTGACAGCTAGAGGCTACCAAATCCTACCCAGTGGTCCTTTCAAAGAATTTGAGAGTATTGGGGAAAAGATTTTACCAGTTGTAAGTATATGATTATTTTTTTTGTGATGAAAACAAGGCTAGAGCCCAGGTAAAGGTATTACATATTGTAGATATGATAGGTTTTTGCCCGTAGGCATTATTTTATTTTGCAGTAACACCTTTGGCTGAATTAAAATGTAAATTGTAAAATGTAAATGAACTTAAATTTAAATGTTCTGGGATTGGGGTAAGAAAGTTGATTTACACGAGAGCATGCTTTGCATATAAACATAGTTTTGATGTATTTGTACCTACCTGTAGGTTTTCCATTTTGTGCAACTTGACTTCTCCTCTGCCACATTTAAGTGGCTCCGCTAAACCAGTTGAAATATGAAGACCTGCTCATTGCTGTGTAACCAAACCACAGATTCCAAGCCTCTTGGTCTTGTGATCCTTTTTTATTTGGTCATTAAAATTTATATGAGGGCTCTGAAGAGTGGAAGAACCAGAATGACTGAACACAATTTTATATTTCAGTTGTCTTTTGTCTTCTTCTTTCTTGTCTTGTTTACCACCTTGTGACCCTTCAGATTTAAGTTGTGACCACATCGGGGTCCAGGTTGGTACATGGACAGTAGGTTGGCATATTAGTTGCCACTCAAATGGGTAACATTTAGCCGCTGCTGTCATATAACAGTAATCATTTTCTAACTATACCTTTTTGCTTACAATTCAGTACCTCTGCCCCAATGACACAAAATGGCACGGGGGTCTTTCTTTTCTGGTATTTTTACGAACGCAATTTTCCCGCAGACACCAGCTGACTTTTATTGTTTCAACCGTGAAAGATAATTAAGTCTGATTTACTTGGAATCAAATCAACTCCATTACTGAGTCAATATCGAGTCATCAAAGCCGCTCGCACTGTTGGATTTAATTAGGTGGTTTACTGTTGGTGTGGGTGTAGTGGCTTGTGGAGATGAAATGAATATGTGCACAGGGGTTGTGTGCGTATATGTCTGGCAGGAAAAACCTGCGCAGGTTCCCACATTTTACTTCTGAGGGCCTCAGGTGCATCTTTATGGGCCTGTCACCATCAATCACTAACACAGCTCAAAACTATGTGCACATGGTTTCCCTTCTATAAATGCCTGACATATCAAGCATTTCAAGTCATGTCTTAAGAGGCCTGTTTGTTTTTGAACTGAACTTCTTTTGCTTGTTTAGCTTGCAGGCACTTAAGAGAGTTACAAACAGACAGCGAGAGTGAGAGCGAGAGCGAGAGAGAGAGAGAGAGAGAGAGAAAGACAAAGAGAGAGAAACACACACACAGTTGCACAAACTTTACATAAAGGTGTTTGTGATCTTCTAATTTCATTTGTGATATTATTGTGAAACACACACACACACACACACACACACACACACACACACACTCACTTGCTCACTCACTCACTCACTCACCAGACAGAGATATTTGACAAGGAATTAAAACACGCCCCACAAAACTCCCACGAAAACTGTTTAATTGACTCCTCAAACATTATTTACACAATTCCAGAAGAACAACACAAGTGCCAGATGACAAAAAAATGAAAACAAAAAAAAATGAAGAGGACAGTTCCTACACAGAACAAAAACACAGAATATTTAAATAAAAAGGAAGAGTCACTAGTCTAAATCAAAAAATGAATTGTCTAAATATGTTTAATGAATCAAGATGTATACAGGATAGGAAAGTGCTTCTCCCGTAGAGATTGTGTTATTAAAATCACCTGCGAAACATCTCTGCTCGTTTCAATCTTTCTTTCTGATGATGACATTGTTCTCTGTCTTCCTCTCTGGGATATTCAAAAGGCGACATAAGGCAGGACTGGTCAGCGCAATGATTGATGCCCTAGCATTATCTGGAAAGTGCACTTTAGGACCCAATAAGTCTTCAATTTCCTTGTTTTACATTCTGGGTTGGATGCCATGCTCCAATCGTTTGTGTTCACAAGGAATCTGACTGGCTTGGGACTACATGTAGAGTGGACCTTAATGCTTATAACACAAGCAAGCCTTCTTCTGGTTTTAGGGGTTTCTTGTTGTTTCAGTCTCCTTTAAGTCAAATCAGTCCCAGAAAGGTTTCTCTATGTGCACTGCAGGACAGCCGAGTGCTTTTGTAGATTCATATTGCACTTATTGGAGTGCACAAAGTGGGCAGATACTGCATTGAAAGGAGGGTGATTCTGTTTCGAAGGCATCGCTGGCTATTTCTGAAAGCTTGTACTGTCATTTAACGGTTATTTTGTGCATTATCACTGCATGCCATTGTAGCAGATGCAGTAAGAGATTTCAGACACACTCTACACTTGTTCAGTGTGTTGTTCAGAAACTGTCTATCACAGGATAACAGGATGAGAAGGCATTTCAAACAGAGCTTTGACCCAGCGTCCAGCCCACAGTTTATACAGTAGGATTAATCGATATGTGACATCACAGACTATTAATATTTCTCATCTCGAGGCTAGGCTGTTAGCAACAGTCTCTGTCCTGTATTGCAGCTATATGGTGCTTTACAAGTAACACAGTTTACATGAACTGCAGCACTATGCAACCCTAATTCAAAGTTTAAAGGGAGCAGAGCAAGTACAAAACTGCAAGGCAACAAAAAGACATTCAGAAGTTGATCTTTTTTGTGCTACAGCGGCAAAAAATGAACCGTTGGCCTTTTTTCTTTTGTTTTTAATGCTGTAGCGCTGCTTCTGAGGCATTTCACAATAATAATCACAAAATACCACAGCAAACAAGTTGACTAAAGACTACCTGTGTCAGCTCTGAGGCACCACCGCTAAATGTAAAATCCATATAAAAAATCACAGGTGAATGGAAATATGAATGATACAAAAACACTGTGACAGCAACTGGCTTGCACAACTTAAGAGACACACATTGAGGAGAGTCTTTATAGAAGCTGCTAAAGAAGCTTGGAATGTAATATTATTATAAAAAAATGCACTGGAGATAAAACAGCAAACTGGACCAATGTGAACACATACAGCAGCTGTTACAGTAAAGTTTCACATGCACGAGCACTTCAATGTGAGGCTTTTCGACAACTACAATGAGAATGTATGAATTAATTAAGATACAATTTTCTTTCTCATATATATTTTAATACATTCATCTACTATTTTGACTTTTATTGTCCCGGCTCTCATCCCTGTGTGTCTGTAGATTGGTCAAGCCAGGCTGCATCAGTAAAAGGCACTATAGAGGAGAAATTACTGCATCACAACTAGACTGACACGTACTACTGTACATCAGAACATTGTCTAATACATTTCTACATGACCTCTTTTTGATTTTGTCCATGTCAGGTGAACATTCATCCATTGGCAGAAACAGGGTTGGATTAGACTTCACTTCAACTCACCTCAACCATCTCAAAATTTTCAAAATATTCTTGAAATGTTCAAAAATGGGGAAATAACATTGTCAGGTAAATTGATATTCTTTGAACGGGAGTTTGTTTCATTTGTGTTCTTCCTTGTTTTATTGGAAATTTCACTCATTTTAATCCAATTTACTGAACCGACTGAGGAGAAGTGGTAGTCACCCAACAGGATTGAAAACTAAGCCCCTTCACCAATCAAAAAAGGCACACGCACAAACACACACACGCATACAGTGACATCAGTGGTCTGCTGAACACGCACTGGACTACGTAACAGCATCCCCAGAATCCTTGGATTACAATCCTGTACTACTCATGCTAGCCAGAATCCAGGAAATACAGTGGTAGGCATTGAAGACCCCTGTTATCCATCGATCCTGCATTTGTACTGCAGGAAATTACATTGAAAAAAGACACATATGCTTTTTTTAACAGTGCCAGTGGATTTTCCAAATCATGGGGATGGGTGGCTCAAACAATGGCAGAGGAATAAGAATTCAGTACAAAGTGGAACATCTACAACATCAATATCTGTCACTGGTTTATATTCACACGGAATCACTAGAGCTGGATAGTTGCAATACAAATGAAATTTAAAAAAAAGCTGTACTATAGTTTAGCCATCTCATGGTCACACTTAATTAGAGATTTAATCTCTTTATTGTCTCTTGAAAAAAAAAAGCTTGTTGGATTTGGTTTTAAGTAGAAAGTTTCACCAATCATTTTAATAAATTCCTATTTTTTAATCATAAAAGCCCTAAGGTTCACATATATCTACTTGCTTTTTTTCTTATCTAACTCATTTCCCGCCCCCCCGCCCCCCACCCCACATATATGCACACACACGCACACACACGCACACACACAAGAATGAACAAACATAACACATTAGCACGCTCAAACACACAGACCAACATTCACACACACACACACACACACACACACACACACACACACCAACATACAGACACACAAACGCACAATCAAACAGACAGGAACACACACAGCCCTACTCTGGGGCCTCACAGTAATTTGGCTCTACGGCAGATAGAGCCTTAACAGTGAGATTGCCACTTTGCTTGCCTGCAGTTGGTCCAGGCAGTCATGTGATCATTGCTGGTCTAGGAGGAGTTCAACAGGTTGCTCAGGACTGTGAAAAAGGAAAAAAAAAACATGTTAAAAGGTGTCTGATCTGTTAATTTGTGTGCGTATGTGTGTGCATGCGTGCGTGTGTGTGTGTCCTACCCTGCGGTTCTGACTGAGCCTCCGCTGCATCAGCTTTGCGCGCAGCTTCTGGATCGGCTTCTGAGTCAGACAGACGCAAAAACAGACAGAGACAAAATTCAGAGACAAGTCATTGCATGTTAGTTTATATTTTAGGAGTGAACTCTGAAGATGCTAGTCCTTCTTGGCTCTAACTGCTTATTATCACCGCCATGAAAATGCATTTCATTTTTTTCCTGGTGTAAAAACTCAAAACTACTTCAGCCTTCCCGTTTCTCGTCCATGGAGTAGCTCCAGGCTATACATACAATCCGTACTCTCTGCCACTGAAGGAGATTCATTCACATTCATGAATACTGAGTGACCTGTCTACAATTAGCAGGGGATAAGACAAATTCATTTCCAGAAGTGATATTCATTCAAATGGGGAACACTGTTAAATACTAGCTATTAATGTTAATATTCACACTATAATCCTTATTCTCAATCTGAATTTTGCTCTACATTGCTTAAGGTGAATGGCCTATAGTTGATGTTGACTGTAAATGAAAACCTTGCTGAATTGGTAGTATTGGTATGCAGGATGTGTGTGTGTGTGTGT
>JBCAUF010000476.1:20781992-20793988 GCA_038406115.1 Haemulon aurolineatum
CAGACCATATGTGCATTAGTAGTAATAGTAGTAATCATATATGAAGTGAAGGATTAAAATGGTGTTTTCTTTAAAATGGCCATTTGGTGCTTGAAAGCACAGCAGTAAGTCCTGCACTTTTGTTTTGTGCTTATTTTAGTTACAACACCAACAGTATTTTAATATTTAAATGGTTCTGTTTAAAAACTCTCCCACTGAGCAGATCCTATTCAAAATCCACCTCTGGAAGCAACATTCACTTTAACCCAGAGTTGGACAAACCGAATTTCTAGTCAGGTCCACTCAAAAACCAGAGAATGGCTCCATGAGAACTTCCCCATTACACAATTAAGCTTGAACTGACCCGATGGTAGCATCAGGAAGAATCAGGTGCTGTGATGAAAAAAACATGAAGCAGTCAGCTCCATCCAGCTCAGCTGAATTACAATCTTTTGTATTCAAAAAGCCGAGTGATGTTTATGTCCCCATGTCACTAGGAGACACAAGTAAGCATCCACTGCATCTACGGCGGCTACATATGACTATGCAAGCATCACAGGTATGTGATGGTATGTACTGTATGTAGGTCCAGAATGGCCCTTACAGTGTATAAAAAACAGGAAAAGTCTGTAAACAAACATTGGCCTTCTGTGTCTATAAATATGTTAGATCTGTAAAGTCTATTTCTTAACCTGATTTAAAGATCAGTCTTTTAGATTAAGATCACCTTGTTTATTTTGTGCCTCAGCCACTTTGTCTTATCATGCAATGTCTCTGCAGACAGTGAGGAGCTGACTTCATGCAGCCCTTATTAGAAGTCTCATCACTGTGTGTCTGCAACTCCTCCATCCCACTGTGATTTTCACCGAAGACCTTTGCGTTACAACCATTTGAATATTTTGTATTCTGGTCCTGCCAAAGCACCTCATACATATATTATGTCCAGACAATTGCAGGCATATATATGAAGGAACAAACTTCTGAGACGAAGGTTATTCAAAATGTTCCCTTCAGTCTTATGATTTTATAAATTACATGCATCATCAAGAAATGTCTGAGAGCCTCTTATTTATGAATTTGTAATTCACAATGTGTGTGCACCATTACCCTGAAACAAAAATTAAAAGTGGGCAACAAATGCAAAGGTTTTTCATATAATATTCTATGGAAATGTTTTTGTACTACAGAAAAGTTAAAGTTTTAAGAATGCATATATGGATAAACTCTGGTTTAATTCTTTAAGTGTTTATTTCTCTAGTAGACATTTGCTTTCCTTGCTAGCCAAGAAAAGCGACTCCCAAAAAAGTTAAATTTACTGTCAAGAGCCCACACCCTTCAGCTGCCAAAAATACAAAATATCTTTCTTTCTTAAGTCATAAAAATGAAACGTGTTAATCATTGCTGGTTGTTGAATTGATTCACTTTATTTCAGAAGCTCAAAATGGGTTCATTCACATCTATTCATCCAAGCCAATTATACCTTTTGGACCCCTGAATGTGTTTTAGACAAGTCAAACACCCTGCTGCTGATGGTTTGGAAGTTCACTAAATTATTTCCATGACTTGCTGCACCTTGTCTTCTCCCTTCATTATCATGTCCTGATTAAAACACTAATGAGAGGAAGCTAAGGATGAAATTACTGCTATTCATGTATTTTTTTATTTTTTTTAAAGCACTAAAAATTCTAATGTTATTATGTGACTTGCTCTGTGGCGAGGAAATTACGCAGCTTTATATGAGCAATCAGTGGCTTAAATAATGATGCAGAGAAGGTAATACAAATCTAAAACACAAAGAAACAAAATGCTGCAGTTGTGCCTCATTATCGCAGGATGGAAACCAAAAACAAAGCGAAAAACAAATTCCTTAGCATTCCCTTGTACAATGGTTTGGTCTTAGACTGCAGGGTAAAGCTGAAAGCAGGGTAAATATTACAAAAAAAGATTATTTTAAAACTTAAATTACATTTAATTAGCAATATGTATCAACATTACAATTGATTCTCATATATGATACCTCTTGAGAATTAATTATCCAGATCTGGCTTCCATTCATGCCCCATTGATGCTCCCTTTCAGTTTGTCCACGACGTAAGTGATAACAATCTCTTTCATTTTATTTTGGGTCAGGCATTTTGTGTGGTTGTGGGGTTTTGTGTTTGTGGGCTTGGCTGAGCATCTCCTACTGAGCTCCTGTGGCTGCAACACCTGAGGCTCATTGTCTAATCAACTCATGCACTATATCAACATCAATTTTTCCTCCAGTCTTTGCCAGATCGTTGCATCAGCCAGTGTGGAAAGGTGCTCTAAGGCCAACTTAGTTTAGTCTTATCCTTGCGATTTTCTTTTTACGAACGTGGCTCTCTCTATGCTCTATCACCACCCCATCCACTATCGTGCTTCTTTTGTTCTTGAGTGCGTGCTCACTCTTGAACACCGCTTGCCTGCCACTAGATTATCTCCACACTCGCCTGGCCAGCTCTTAACCTCTCATGGAGCCCACAACCCCTGGTTGTCCCCATCTGCCATCCAATTTTGCAATAAACTTTTTAAAGAAGTTATGAGTAAGACATGGCCAGAAGTTCAGTATAAATCATTCCAAAACTGAAAGGTTGCTCTAAACAAGCAGGGGACAGCATATCACTTGAGTGACCGTTAACTGCTGTTCACTAAACTCTGCAGGAGCTCTCTTTGGCTGCAGCTTTTGGCTTTGGTTACCTCACTTAACAGCTAGAGTCTACCAGGAGCTAGCGTTAGGGGACCCGGGGAGTGTCGGTGTTTACACCGCGGGCAATGAAACTGAGCTCAGCAGCAGCCTCCCAATGAACATGACTGGACCAGGGCTGAAAAGAGCCTCCATGTGGGAGGACAAGCCAAGATGATTTTGATAAGTTTTGTTTATCTTTAATTTATCTATTTACATCGGTCCTTCGAGACAGTCCCCCCGAGGTGAATTACAGTATCTGTTTTTTCAGCAAGTGCCCAAAACTGACCCAAGTTTATGTCCAAGTGACAAAGAGGGAGTCAGGTGATGTTAAAGAGTGTCAGAGTCTTGGGGAGGAGGTTGGAGGAGGATGGATGGGTCACCAAAATATTGAACACTTTAATATTTAACATGTTCCTTAGCCAGAGGTGAGCCATCATGACGTGGGTGTATGCTCACAAATTACTGCACTACTGTCATATAGTGTAGTATAGGCAGTCTAATATAGTACAGAACATCTAGTATAATATTTTACAGTATAGGAACTCTAGCATACTACAGTATAGTTAAAGTGTCGACAGGACTTCCCTCAACTATACGCTCTCTTTCCTCACAGAGTCTTATATTAGTGCTGCAATGCTGGTCTAACTGTGTCAGTATAACTTTAATGTGTGTACCTGTCAGGGCTCTGCATTCACCTTCACCTCACCTATCAAAGCGTGCTAAGGCAGCTGATGATCTTGCCACAGGGTGCGTAGACACTGTTGTACTTTGTTTACCTTAATTCTAAAATCCTTGAAGATCCTTCACAGGTGCAGTGGGCAACAATTCAACATAAAGTGGGATGTGAAATGCAAAGTTCCTCTGAGAAGCAAGCCCGCTCTAACTGCTCTGCACTGTTCGAACTTGTTCTTTGTGTTGTTCATGTTAGCAAGTCCTTGACACCTCTGCTGGAGGTAAATTATTGGCTAATTCTGACTCAGTACACTTCCAAGAGGATTTATTTAAGGAGGTTATGCTCTAGTTGAAGATGAAAAAAATCCTGAAACCTTTCATGCCTTTCCTCACGCTGTATCTGATGAATTATGTTCAAACAAAGCTATTCTGCAATATCTTAGGGTAGATTTAATAGCCTTAGACACCAAGGGCGCAGGTTTGTGTCTAGACATCACATCACATCACAGACATTTTTATTTTTTAACCATTGCTGGAATACATAAATATTTTCTATGTGATGTATGAGAGTGTGTGAGTGTTTGGTGAGGATTAGCGGTTACAGCAGTAGGTTTCTTTCTTTTTTTTCCTACTGTAAACTGTTAGAGTTTGTTCAGTGTCAAAGGAAGACTTCTACTTTCTTTTATGTTATATATAATTTCTCCAAGGAGTCTTACTTTGGTGATTGGGTGTTCCCAATAGCTGTGTATATATATCTATATAAAGACATGCAGCAAACACAGTACTTTTCATCCTTTTACCGTTCACCCAGCAAAAAAGGACTTGTTTTTAAAGCTTTGCAGAGCAGCATATCCAATTCATAAGGGTCACTGCCCTTGCATTTCAGTGCAACACAGCAATACCACAGCCTTTTTGCCCTCTGTTTGCCCTGCTGTGTTTGTGCAATTTTCCCCCCATGGTGGCCTCCATGTTTGTCACCCTTATCTCCTGTGGCCAGGCCACTGCTTACAGGCCAACCTTTAGGGAAGACTGCGGTTGACCTGAGCTATGAGCGCACTTGAGAGACTTGTGAGGTGTGTCAGTACCCCCAAATCCCCAGCCTACCTCTTAACTTTGCCAAAGGCAATGAATGCCATTCACATATCATTCATCGATGTGCTTAAAATTAAAATAAAGTGGTAGGGGTACTACATATGTACATATAATCTAAATGATAAAAATGGAATGTGATGGATGGATATAAACCCAAGGAAATGAAACCCCCTGAATTGAGTATAAGATGATCCACACTTCACTACCATGCACCAATGAATATTAAGTGACGTTAATGGACATTAAGAAAAAAAAAACATTAATATGTCTCTACATCAGCAGCACATCATGAATCCCATTTATAATACAAAAGACAAAATTCTGTATTTTAATGTGATTATTTTTTAAGCCCTGCTGGTCCATTATCTGTCGACTGGTGGGCAAAGGGGCGGATAGGGGGGTTTCACATAACAAGACAAGGCATTGACCTCATTCCCAACATTGCCCGAGCTGAATGATGAGCCACATATCAGCCCTACAAGGATATTTAAAGAAAAGTTTTTTACTCCAGCCTTGGCTTTGACATTAGATTTCTTTGGGATTCTGATTTGTATGCAAATGGAATAAATGTTTAATACCAAAGCATTGGCGCCGCATGGAGATTAATAACAGCTTGGCAGCGTGTTGGCTGGTGAATTAGTATTCTGCTTCCTTTGGGCTCTGTCCGGCTCCTGTCTGCCAGAGAAATGATAGGTTCGGCTCTGCGGACAGGGACATCCCAGAAAATGTGACACCGCCATCTCTGCATTAACTGTTAATGCCTAATGAAGGCTCAGTTTGAACTGATGTCTGCATTGTATATTAAAGTCATTGCTGCACTCGGTGGTCTATACGGACTTTGGCGGGACTGAGCAAGTGCTTTCGTGTCATTGCTGTTAAATAACAAACTGCATTTAGATGGCCTCATCTCGAGGTCCCCTTTGAAATTTGTTTTTTTGTTTTTGTTTGATTTTGGAGACAATGCCACTCAGAGGACTACACAACTCCTCCATTTGTTTGTGCTGGAGAACAGACCTACAGTGCTGTGTGAGATTTTGGTTTGGTGCAACACAGTGGAATTTTGAGAGAAAAAAAGCCCATTACTTTGCAATCAGTGAGACACTGCAGGGAGCCTTTTATAATCCTTTCACAAGCTTTTCAGTCACTCTAAACTTTAGTCCATATTCATTCTTCATTTACCAATAACCCAGTTTTATAATTCTTTTCAGAGTATCTCCTCTGTTATTGTGAAGCTTGGAGGACCCATACATGACCCTCTTTTTGTGCTGATGGAAGTTTTGCTATTCTGCAGAGGCAACGGTCAGTATTAATGGCCTGTGTAATAAATATTACATAAAACATTATCATATCTATATAGGTATGATATTTAATATCATGCCTGGAGGAAGAGAGAGTTTGCTGATTTTGTTTTGTTATTTTGTTGAGCACCAGTGATCTCCGTGTGTAAAAAAGATATGATTAGATATATTGCATGAGGCATCAATAAAATATGAACTGAGTATATACTAAATATACATCCACTGTAGGAGGACAAGTGCTTAGTGAACAAGGAAGTAGCAACTGTCTGTTTTTAAGAGGTACTTAGAATTAAATTATATTGCAAGGTGTTATTTTTGTTATTTATTGCTTGTTTATAATTGCTACCTATTCAGTAAATCTGGGATGCAGTTTCATTATTACCAGGTAACAAGACTGCACATAAAATAACGATCACAAAGTTGATATCACAATTAAATTGTTTTAATATAGTTTATTACGTTATTATAATAATGATGTATTAACTGTAACTTTCAGTTTTCACATTTCTTTCTTTGTCTTTTCTGAAATTTTTGTTACATTTGTTCATTTGTTACATAAACTCAACACTCAAAATTTGCTAATTTCCTACCTTGTTTTTACCTTGGTTTTTTTGAGGGGGGGAGGGTGTTTAGTTTTTTAAAGCATGCATCAAAAATTACAACTTAGGTAATGAATTACCATGTCTGCTTCCCCTTCAACATTTTACATTCATGTTTCCTGCTGTCACGCTGAAGAGAGGATGTTTGCTGAAATGTGCAGCTTTTGAATCTCCTGCCACACTTTGTCAAAACCAGACCGATTTATTTATCTTTTTATACTTCGTCGGGGAAATTTCCACACATGTAACACCAGCAAAAAGCTTGCATATGCCAGCTACTGTGTACCCTGGCTGGATAATTTGAAAAGTATTTGTAGACAATGATGTAGAAAAGAGAGACTCCTTCTCTTTGTTATCATTCATTACTGGATTATGACATTAAATAGGTCTGATAATGGTATAGTCCACTGTATGTACAATATGCCTCACTTAGGGCTGCAGTAGAATGTGGGATTGTCTTTTAGTTGCTAGTTTCCTCTGCCTTTTGTTTCCAGTTGTGTCTGGCTTGTTTCTGAAACTGCCATGTCTCCTCTTTAATTACCAAGTCTGTAAAATCTTCAGCCTTTGAAAAGCCAATTGCGCTTTTAATCAAGAGGATCCATGTGACAAACACAATAGCAAATTCAATGTAAAATAAGTTTCAGACGATTCAAATGAGAACTCTGGTCATGCATGTCATATTTCTATTAGCTGTTGAGAACTCTCCCTATTTGTTAAATTCTGAGCTGACCGTCTCCACCAGGGCCGCTGCTGAGCTTTTGGAGGCCCTAAGCACAATTGGTCAAGGAGCCGCCCTTGGAAAAAAAAACCCAACAATATTCGTTCCACCATACTACTGAGTATAAAAAGCTATCCTAAATAAATACATTTAAAGTGCTTTTTTTGTTATGTAATAATATTATAATTATCATGATAGTTTTTATCAACCTTAATTTTTGGGGGCCCTGCCAGGCCCTACGCGCTCTACAGTATGTACTCTGCGTATTGGGAGCGGCGGTGCTGATCTCCTCCTTCTGCTTTTAAAATTTTGCGAAAACCCTTGGCTGTTATCCACAGCGCTCCACAACACACTCTGTAAACTGCAAATTAAGGACAATGAATGTTTTGTAGTGTTGTATCTGAATGTGGTTGGAAAGGGCCATTGATCAGATTTGTCTTACAGTAGAAGGCTGAGAAGCTCTCTGTCAAACAACAAGTAATTGATGCTAATCTGGCAATGAGAGGTAGGACATTGATAGCAGATGAGTTTTCTTTTTTTGTTACCTATCTGTTGTGCTTGGAAAACCATGTAGTGCAGTGTGTGTGTACATTTTTCATACAGGCCTACAAAACTCCACTGATTGTCCCTCGACCATCTCAGCGCAGCGGCTTTGAAGTGAACTTGGTCTCTCGAGAGTGGAGCTCTATTATATGATTTACTGACTGGATCCTCGGGGGAGGTTATCTGGAGGATGTCTGTTGGACACTGCTACAATTCTTGCCATTATCATCAGTGCTGAAAGGCTCAAAGCTCAGACAGTGAAGGGCAGGGAGAGAATGGCACTGTGGGACTGTAGTGAGCACCGAGCTGCGTATACTCTGACCAGTGGGAACACACTCTGGACTGTCCTCGGAGAGTTGGCATCACAGCGCCGTAATCCTGAATGCATTACTGTACCTCGATCCTTAGACTTGGCTCAGTGCAGGCAACAGGTGGGGAGACTGCAGTGAGGTGGTTGGGAAAATACAGATGCCATATTGAGCTTTGTCTAACAGAAACTGGAAAGTTTGGTGCACTGAAATACGACCTCACATTACTAAAACATAGCCTCACAAATATTAGATCTTGATTTAGGCGAGCAACAGTGCAATCCTTCCTTGTGAGGGCCCTTCCCAATATAAACTTGGAAAGGAGGCAAAACAAGCATTAATCACAATCAGTGTTCCTTGACTAAGCAAACACTTTACCTGAGGTTACCGTGTCCGTAGGCCTGACTGAATGCATATGCACTTCTCTGGAAGAAAACCGCCCCGTAGCTGAGCTCTCTCATCAAGCAAGGCGAAGAAAGCAATATTTTGTAATCGAGCTTTACTCTTCAACCATTAAGTCCATGGTTCCTCTTCCACTGAGGACCTTAATAGCCTACTGCTTGTGACAGGTGCTGTGCAAATTGCCTCCCTTAAATGATTAATGAGGGAGGCTGTGTCCGTGTTGAGGCTGAAGACTGAAGGCTGTGGTGAAGATTTAGATTCAGCATAAAGGAAGACCTAAGACTGCAGAAGATAAAATTACTTTCTTTCACATTTAATACTAGCTTTGAGGATCATTACATGTGCATAAAGCAACCAGTGACTGAACAACGTCAGCTAATTGACTTCCAATTATGAACTGCTACAGCAGCAACAGGTCTGCAGTGCAGCTGTCACCTGATGAGGCCCAGAGGCCTGCTACGGCATGAAATATGAAGTCAAAATTTAAGATAGAGACGAACAAATTACAGAAATGGTGAACATTTTGTTGGTACATTTTGTTTGAAATGAAAACAAAAACAGTTTCGACATTTGTTTCTATTTTCATCACTTCACTTTGTTGGGCCGGCGTGATGCAGGTGGCTGCCTTTGAATTACAACTCATTCAAAGCCAGAAATCAAGCACTTATTGAGTTACTGTTTTTAATCAAGTATAATGCTCTTTACGCAACGCCACAGTGAAATTAATTTGTGCCTCTGTCATGTAGAATGAACTTTAACAGATGGAAATATGACAAGCTGTTATTATTGGGCTTAGTTTAAAATAAATTGTAAACAACATACCCTTATGCTGTCATGATGCTCAACATTTTTTTGAAGGGGTTATTTATTTTCTGATCAAGGGCTGTACTTTGGTTTTCTTCTTGTCTTCTTCTCACTCCCACTTAAGCCTCCCTCTTTGACTTCTGTGTACATTACAAATTCACAACATATTCCAGAATAGTTTTACGATGTGCCCTAACATAAAACAACAACTGTCGCTTTATTAGTATTTTGTTAGCTTTCCATACTGACCTATGTGACTATATATTGCAGTGAACCGCATCAACCAAAAAAAGCATCTATATGTACTGCAGATCCGAGGGTATATCGCATTTGTATTCTACCATTATATTTCAGCAGTTGAGGTGATGTCTCCCATCAAGTCGCTGTCACCCCCTGCTGTCCTCAACACCTCCATTTCTGCAGTAACAAGAGGGCAGACTCTGACCATTACCCCTTTTTATGTGTGTGCCTGTGCTCAAATGTGAGGGCTTTGTAAATGCTGCCATTCTTCTTTGGCAGGGGTTTTATCTCGCACACACAAGCTGTCGGCACAGTCTGCTCTGGTCACACCACCACTCTCTCCAGCACAGTCGTGGCCAGCGGTATTTATTTACTCAAACTACTGATATATTGACATTGTTGTGTTGTTTTTGTTGCTCCAACAAACCCCACATTTTGTTCCTCTAAGGCCTATTACGAATTCCATAAACATACAATAAAGGTTATTCCGTGGCTTATAATAATGAAGTGGGAAACCTCGTAATGTATAACTCATCAGTGCCCACGCTTGTAAAAGAGGAAGCACTGTTCCAATATAAAAAAAAGAAAAAAGGAAAAAGACCTAATTCTGAAATTTTCAGACGTTTATACAACCCTTATAACATTTTTGTGCTGAACATATAACTTATAAGAATCTAGATTAGAATTTCATCTAGGGCTTTGAAAATGCTTGTATTTCCTTTTTGTTTTACTCAAGGTATTTGTAGGTTCAATCCTGACAGAATTCAGCTCCCTTGGTGCAGTGAACGCATACCCCTTTCTCCCAAAAAAGGACAAAACTTTCCAGAATGTCATGCAGACCTTTGAGATCCTTGGGGAAATACTGTGGTGTCCTGATCATAAGCTGTCAAAAACATGAGTTAAAGCAGTTTTATAAGGAAATACCCGTCAAAAATGACTTGTCAGACCTGGTAAATCATCTCCATTATGCTCAAGGCCACAAGCAGCCTGCTTCGAATGAGACTCCATGGACCAATGACCCCCGCTTGCGTTGGGAATGTCATTCTTTAGACATGCTCTCTGTCGTTGCGACGGATCTAGGCTAAAAGATGTCTTGTTTCTTTTGACTAAATCCCCCAAATTGCAGCACACCTCAGTTATTAACCTTAAGTGAAAAGACACTGGAAGGATTTTTGATGGACAACTTCATTATAGGATGTTTTGCAACCTACTAGAAATGTTGGCTCTTAGGTGCACTAAGCACTGTGTTTTCTTTGTCTATTAATTTCCTTTCCATGCCAGCGCTATTAAGCACATGCTGTGTGGCATGAAGGAGCTGTGCTGGGTAGCAGTCACATTAAGACAAATACAACTCAGTGGAGCAGGAAAACTGCTGTGCACCGTATCCCAACTGTATCATGTAATCACTTTCAAATTGCATTTAGGATTACTGCACACTCTCATCATCACCATCATCATCATCACCACTGTCGTCGTCATGATCACTATCATAATCGTCATCATCATTATCATTATTGTTAGTATTTCCCATGGATCTCTAAATAAAATGATGCACATGCTCATTATTAGACTGGGATCAATCGCAGAGTGCCGAGGAGGACTTTAGCAGTCATCACCTGGTGCGGGTGGGTCTTATCAACAATTTGCAATCTAAACAACACTCTCACCTCACCCACTCGAATAGCTTGTTAGGACAGCTCAGAAATAGACAATGCTCAAGGCTAAGCAGAAGTGTTACTGCTGATGTCAGACATGGATGTGTTTCAGTGCATCCAATGTCTTCCACACCACTGGCAATTATGGCAGTGTGTGCACTTGTGTGTATTTGTGTATACGTGTGTCCTGGTTGAGTTTTTTTTTCTTTTCTTTTTTTTCCCCCTTTCCTCTTCTTGTGCTGGTAATCACAGGATAATGAGTGGCTGGCTACATCAGCTCTGATTTTCTGCTCCTGCCAGAAGCCTCTGGTGAGTCACGATTGAACAATAGGCGATGGACGATTTAGAGACGCGGACTACAGTACCTCACACAAACAAAGAGAGCAATCAAGCCCGGGTCACAGGTCACTGTTATATGATTCACAGGTGATGAAACTACTTTGTGCGCTGTAAGTTTTCATTTTTGGCTTTTCATTCCAAAACAATGGGAAGAGAGTGGTGTAATTGAAAAGTAGGAAGCATCGCATCACATCACATTCCATATTATTCAAAATAAAGGTAATTTCTTTTGTATTCTAAAAAGTAAAACAAGAAGCGGGAAGTTGCTGCATGTGTCTTAGGGAGTTTCCTGCCTGTTTTCATTCCCAGGGCATCAAATACTGCCACTTTGTCAGTTGCCCTTGGCATTAGATTCCGATGCACAAGGCACCCTTGAGCCAGTGACGTGACGCCCTGGGCTTTTTTGGGGGATTTTCTGTATTTTTTTTTCTGACTTTTTAGGCCTTAATTAGAGGACAGTAAGGAAATGTGGACAGAGAGAGAGGGGTGATATGCAGCAAAGGGCCTCCGGGTGGAATTGAACCCCGGGCCATTGCAGCGAGGACCATAGCCTCTGTTTATGGGGCGTCTGGTCTACGCACTGGGCTTTTAACCATGTAATCCATCTGCATCAATATTAGATGGTCAAAGCAATGCATGT
>JBCAUF010000476.1:20795945-20806456 GCA_038406115.1 Haemulon aurolineatum
GTTGTCTTTTATTTCTAAAATTCTCCAGAAAGTCCTTTGTGTTTTTGGAAAATGTTTGCGTATAAGAAGTTTTCATCGGGTTACATCAGCGTTATAGAGCCCCTAACTCCTTATTGATGCTGAGGAGAGACTTGTTCAGAATCTCCTAAACTTATTCTCCTTCTTCATGGAAACTGACATGTCTCTCCATTAACCAATATAGAGTTTGGAGTATCTCAAATATCAATTCTTGGTACTTTTATTTTTATGTCTACGCTTCCTCTGGGCAATATTATTTGCTACCATGGTATCGCATTTAATTTGTATGCTGATGATAAAGATTTGTACCTCATATACTGCACAGGACTGCCTCAAAAAGAAAGCCAGTGACAAAAACCGTATCACAACACTTTCTGACAAGAATGTGTGGATGGCATTTAATGACAGGGATGTACACGATCATCTGTCCATCCTGTGAGTAGTGCTCATTCTACTTCTGCTATTCCAAGAGCATTCATCTTCTGCCTGTGACACACATGTTGAAAAATGTCTCCCAAAAAAACGCTGTTCAATAAGCCGCTGGGTGGATCGCACTTGATGTTCTATATGTAGCTAAATTCTAGACACTTCCACTGTGAGCCTCCAAGTGCAGGAGACGTATTCTTGCTCACTGTAAGACACAGAAGCGTCTACCACTGTGTCTGCAACTGCACTCAACGCTGCTGAATGCATCTGTCACTGCACACACTGTGCTGTCATCTGAACCTGCCCCTCTCAGAAATGGAGCCCCATTAGAATATGCTATTTCATAGCGTGCTGGCTTTGGTGCGACGATCACCTTTCTCGCCCCGTGGCATTTCCAGTATGAGACACAACAGTGAATCAACATTATTAGTGATGCACCGAATGTGATGAGAAAAACTATTTATATATTTCTACCTCCTAGAGAGAGGGTCTTCACTCGGTGCGGTTAATTTAGCATCCCATCTTAAGTAATTAGGGACTTTTATCATTTGGTGGTGATTATGCCTCCTTTGTTTTTTTCAGCTTCTGTGTCTGAGTCTGAGTAATGACTGCCATGTAACATTAGGTAGCTATTGTTATTTTAATGTAATAAATAAAGCTGCCGATGGAACAATTTATCATATAAATGAAGTAATAGCCCTAAGTTGAGATATGCTTTCTTAATTCTGCAGTTATTCACTTTTTTAATACATCTTAGGAAAAGGTTACACACACAACAGAGGCCTACACAGTGGACCAGAAGAAGACGTGATGAGTCAATGACCCTGGTGTACTGCAGACTGATTCAGAGTAAACAAATACAATGGCTGTCGTGATCGATGATGTGCATTTGTTTCATGTAAATTTAACATCCCTGCTTGTGTGGAGACACCTGTGGGTATATCATGCTGAAATACACAAGCCCATGTGTTAACCATCATCCTTTAAATTTTTTAGCATCTCTGTGCATGTTTTTTTGGTTTTTTTTGCATTTGTGCTTGAGGCTTAAAAGTAAAGCTCTGTTGTGTTTTCCTTCCTTGTTTGTGCTGTTATGATGGAGCTCACCAATCAGAGTCCAGTGGAACAAAACTGTGAACCTATTTTCAGAGTCTGGATGGAACTTTTTTAGTTTTTTCTTATGTTAAGCTGCTTTGACACAAGGTTTGTTATGCATATATAACACTGAGCTTGTATGTGCCCATCCATTCATGTTGGGTGTGGAGAAGTTGAGAGGCGAGAGACGTCCCTGCGGAGGAGACGCCGATGTGTTGGAGAGGCATGCACCCTCCCAGCTCCCAATTACAAAATAAGTAAGAAGGGTGGCTTCTCTCAAACTTGGTGTGTGTGTGTGTGTGTGTGTGTGTGTGTGTGTCTGACTGATGTGAGTGGGGATGTGGACTTTGAACTACAGTGCGGCACATGGAATGACAACTCCAGCCCACTTTCTGTCTCCACTTCATCTCTCTCTCGGCAGCATCTCACACTCTGCTTCTGTCTGATGACGGCTTCATTTGTTGTGCAGACACGCCGCACATCATCAGGGCTTTCCCAAGAGTCCTCAGATATATTTAAAGAGTCTGATATATCAAAGCAACCTGAAAATATCCAGGCGTACAGCAGCTTAAAATTTCCCAAGTGCCTTTTAGCCTAATTGCCACGGCTACTGACAGGTACTGTTTATGCCAGTATTCCTAAAAAAAAATCTCTTTATTTTCACTCAAGTTAAACACATTTTCCGAGCTCTTAACTTAAGTGAGCATGTATCTCAGTTGGCTTGTGTAGCTCTTTCTTAAAGTGATACAGAGCTCTGTGTATTCTGCCCTCCGATGTCCTTGGGAGAGCCCTTGTTCCTCTAATTAAATGTAGCCTAATGTCAAGTCATTTGTAAAATTTAAGCACAGTTTAAGAATGAACATGTCCTTTTCTGTTTGCATAGGCATGAAAAATTACCCCAATGATCCGGCACTGAGGCTGGGAAAGCAGTGAATGTGCCTAATTGGGCTCGCAGCCTTAAGTGTACTCAGCAGGACACAACTAATAAACTAAAGTGCCTGAGTCTGAAACTTGGTCATGTGTTGGCCCGCAGGGATAACAGTTTTCTCGTGGGTATTAGACACACAAAGTGTTAAACAGCACTGTGTCACACACCCTCAAGTGTAACTGTGTTCTTAAGTGGGTGAAATTAACAACCTTTTTACTGTGTGCTTGTATGCTATCCATGTTAAGCTGTGCTTAATAACATGATATGGATGTCATCTCTCTTCTTTGCATGAGCAGAATTCAATAGAGATCCAGTAAATATTTCAGAAAAGTTATATTTACTCTGTGCGTATACTGTATAGTGTATGGATGCATACACAGACATACTGGAGAGGCATAATGTATGTGTGTGTGTATATATATATATATATATATATCCCAGATAATGCTGAGGATTCAAGCAATCAGCGACTCCCTTGCTCCAGCTTGGCATGCAAAACAGATTTCTGTTTAATAATACAGTACACGAATAACATAAGCCTTTATATAGAGCTCTGTGGTCATTCATAATTCATACCGTAATGCTAATAAGGCTTTGTGCGCACGGCTCTAAGTAGAGGGAACTAAATTCTGACTAAAGTCAAGAGTTCGACGCTGAGGATTGAGACCTGATCACATACATCAAACAGATGTTACGGTTGTGAACATTGTTGACCCATGGGCACATGTCTAACGCAGGTTGACATAAATAAAAAACCCCCCCCAAAAAACGGTGCAATGTTTCTGCAAAAGTAATTAGTATGCATTTTTCATACAGTTGCAGTAAATCACTGCACCCTTTGTGATACTTTGTGATGGTAATGTGAGAATTTCATTGCCACACATGAGCAGAGTTTGACTTTTAATGTGAATATTTCTCAAAATATGCTTCTGGGAAGTTGGTTTAAACAAACACTGGAAGCAGCTGAAACTTTAACAGGCTGAAGTTTAAATCAGCTGCATATATGTAAATATAATGCATAATTGTTATCTGTTTGATAGCAAGGTTTTATAAAAACAAGCCTATTACAAATAGCCCACTGCATTATATGAAATGACAGATGTTAGAGCTCACTATTAATAGCTTCAGTGATATCTATAACTCCATAATGTAGTTTGATTCCACCTGCAAACCCCTGGCAGCTGTTTCCGTCTCATGCAGGCAGTTGGCAGTGCTTATGTGATTCTGATCAACAGTGGTTGTTTTGCTTGGAGCAGCAGGGACAGAAATGAGAATGTGCACATCCTTAATTCGGAGCAGATGGAATCTAAATCGATGTGCCATGGACTGTATGAGGTCACATTGCAAGACTCAATTGTAGTTTTTCGTTTATTCAATTAGCTGACTGCTCTGAGTCTCAAAACAGCCAGGTGGGACTCTTGACAACCAAGGCCATGTTCCTTTCTAGCAAAAAGATGGCACCACCTGTTCTTCCTTGTGCCATGTTTGCACAGGGTATTGAGTTTGTGACCACCCTGAAATGAACATATGAACATATTTAGGCATCACAATGATGAAAGCCTTTTCTTTAAATTTCATATTTATAATCTTTTAAGGGTTAAGGGTTATTTTAAGGGAAATTGAAATTAAAATTGGAACAGCGATGCCTCTTAATGATGATAGGGATGTTGTATAAGTGCCTCAGCCTTCTCCCTTCATCTCTTGGATGCAGTGAGATCCATTAGTGGTTCCACACTATTGCATTCTGTATTCTTTAGTCAACAAATTGGTACACTGACATCATTTAATTTATAAATCCATCCATAGACTTTTAACCACTTATTTACCCATTTACATATACAGTAGTCTTACTGGCGAAAATATCGCCAGATGCCGTCAGGGGCCCATGAAGGGAAAAAAAGCAGCTGTCCAGAAGTGCCAGAGGCCCCTGTTTTTGTGAATGGAATAGCTGAGGGCGGGTCGGTAAGGTAATGCTGAGTGGCTGGTATGAGGGGAGGAAATGATAATTTGTCCCATCACCTTGACACCTGTCAGTCATAATGAGTCGCGATGACATTACATTAGTTGTTTCTCCTTTCAGCAAGAAAAAAAAGCAAGTGGATGAAAGTTGATGAGAAAAGTACAGTAGAATCATCATGTCTAGCAAGCCCAAACAGAAAACTGGCGCACAAAAGAGGAAGACTGTGTGTGAGCTTGAGCATGAGCTTGTGTTTAGGGCGTGGGTGGGGGGGCACAAAAAAAATATTTGCACCGGGGCCTATCACCATGATGTTGCGTTGCTGTATAGTCTTGCAGAGCCAGACCTCTCTCCACAACACTGTGCCAGCACTGAAGGAAAATTTGGCTGCACCAGTTATCATTTTGGGGGAAAAACTGCTTGGCCTATTTGTATTTTCTTTTAACAATCACAATCATCTTGGGAGGTGCTAAGCCCAGGATGCAGCCTAATTGTCTCTGCAAAGTCTTGTGGAGAACTTGCTTTGGGGGAACATTACAACAGCTCATTCTCCACATAAGGAAACATTACAAAGAACAGTAAAAGTGTCTGATATAAATTTATAAGTGTGAAGCCTGCCATTTTTGGCATACTAGGTTGCTAGCTTTGAGGTTGTTGCTGCTGCCGTGTCATGCAACGACTTTGAAAACCATAAAATGCTGATAGTGGGAGGAGCAGAGTGCTGCCTGAAATAGATGGCCAATGGCAGGCTTACCAACAGCCTACATCCGGTGATTCAGGCTACTTGCATGTTACGAAAACAGTGTTGCCATCGCCCGGGGATGTATCACTCTACCCAGCCCATCAATCTATACAGAATTTGGTAAAAAAAAAAAAAAAAAAGACTTTCTCCTACTCCGCCCCCTCAACCTCAAACATGGTACAGCAGAAATCGAAGCAGTCCAGCAGAGGTTTTCAGAGTTGGAGGCGGCCTCCCCAAGGGGGCTCCAAATGGTTTCAGGGGAGGCTCAGTGAATGGTAGAAAAAAAAATTTATGTCAGTTATTACATTAGTCATCAAAAGAAGATCTGACAGAATAGCCTAAAAGTCTGTGATTTGGTTAAAGAGATAGTTCAGAGATGAAGTAGTTTTGGGGAATTTTCTGTTTTGCTCTACTTTCCCACAGTCAGAAACTAATAAGTTCCTTAGGACAGAACCCTTTTATATATTTGGTGTTGTCTGAAGTTAGTCAAACAGCAACATTAGGCAATCTTGGCTCGGTTGTTGATTATCAATGAGATCAAATAAAATAATCATGATCCCATAGGCACCCAAGAATTGAGCAAAACTAAGCAAGTTACTAAGAAAGGAGGTGGAGGTGGAGGGGGGGCTTTTTCCAAGCTCTATCTGAGGGAAAGTACACAGGCTCAGGCTTTGAAAACACCTGCCCTCCAGGATGTTGGACTGCTTTTCCAAAATCTTGTCAGGCCATCGGTGGGGGTTTGCTCGAGTACACAGTATTTAAAATCTGCCTCGCTCTTTTGCACTTTTGCACTTTTGAACTTGCTGCATCACTCTCATGATTTGTGCTCTATTTGGCTCTGTATGAACTCTCTGTCCAACTTTGTGTTGTACTTCTGCTGCTGTCTTGACCAGGTCTCTGTTAAGAATGAGAGAATGGGATGACTCCATAAAATTGAGATAAAATTTAAACAACAACTCTATATTAGTCTACTATTGCATACTACAATACAGTTATGACATGTTATGAAGTAATTAGTTAAACAACATTTAAATGATTTCTTTATGACAGTGTCTCCTCAACTATGATAACTTTCCGTGATTACAAGATCAAGTGAATACTGAAAACGTTATAGTTTGTAGAGCGTATGTAATGTTCAAAATATGCATCTTTGCCAATAATATGCAGTCCTCTTCTTTTGATGCAAAGCCTGACTGAAGTTGATGATTGATTACTGCAGTGGCTCTGCTTAAAGTACACACATGAAATGTTTCATTATGAAAATTATGATTGATAAGCTTATGTTAGTTTAATGCATTATAGCCTCCCATCTTATTTCTCCATTCTAAATCCAATCATAAGGCCAATTAACTACAAACTTCATTTTTAACTGCACCAAATTCTATAGGACCGTGTGAGACAAGAAACAGTGCAATGACGGCTGAGAATAATTGTGTTCAAGCCATCTTCCCGTAGATCTTTTATTTTCACGGCGGTATCACAGAAAGCGACAGAGCATGACAGGCTTCTCTGGGGAGTTTACAGCCTATCAGGAGGTCTTATCTCACCAAGAATTTATTACGGGACAGAAGGTACAGTAGATAAGAAAAAGACATGTTGAAAATTTTTGAAAGCTTGTATAACAGCATTTCCTATACAGCTGTAAATGTGCAAAACATGAGTTACGCATTCTTATGACAGTGATGTAAGGAAATGCAATTAAAATACAAGAAATTATAAGCTGCTGTTAAATATTATCATTGGTTTTGTATATTACATATGTACAGTAATATTAACAATGAATAGGTATTTCCGGGCTACTTTTTTAGCGGTTTAGTTCGACTCATTTGACTTAATGTGTCATCGATACATAGTCATAAATCAGTTCTATATGGAGTTTTGTAAACAATTCTTTATTCGTCCTGAAAAATGACTGTATACCCCAGTTTTTACAGCTGGGTACCTTGTTTCGCTTTCAGAGCTCATAAATATCAAAGTGCATTTCATTGCTGCTCTTTTCATCTGACCTGATTCCGAGCTTAATAATAAAACAGTGCTGTCTTGCTTCTCCAAACATTTCCTACCCATAAATCTAATTAGAACAAACATCCACCATTGCTAAATTTATGCACCAACCCTGGAGCTAGCGCCTGCATGGTAAATGCAAAGAAATATCTGGGCTGCTAATGGGGAAGGTTAGAGAGCTGAGGTCAGCAGCTTTGGTTGAACTCAACTATGTGTTGAGTGCTGTAAAAATGTTCACTGTGCTCTGAAATGTTCAGTGGAAACTGCATTGTAGCCTTTAGGGACTGTCACAAAGTGCTTAGAGAGGTGGTCACCAAGGGATTGCCCTCATTGCAGAGTGAAGAATGAGAGCCTCTGTGGTATGTGTGCTGTGGATGAGTTGTGCAAAAGAAAAAAAAAATAGGGTATGAGTTCGGGTATCAATGACTGGTGGATCCTTTTAAGTGTCCTACCTCAAGTCATTCATATCAGAGAGAACTTTGATGTAGACATTGTGCCTATATCCATGTTATCTTCATCAGGGCATTGACTAAAAGTTGGCAACTTGTCGACACACTGGTTGAACACAAATACTAAACATTATTGGACATGTGGAACAGATGCTCATGCACAAAATGAAAGCTCATGCAACCCTTGCAAGTTGGTGAGTGGTTTGGTATTAGTGAACATTTTCAGTTCTGCATTTCTGATTTCTTGCTAAGTTCTCTTGACTCGGCGTACTGTAAAATTAATTTCCATCCATTCATCTTCAGAGAGGGCTAAATGACTTTGACATGAATACATAAACACAGGCAGCGTCTCTGAATGCCCCCTGGACATCCATCAGTACAGCTGGCCATGAGGAGAAGCTCAGTTAATAGCCTGACTGGGGCTCGTAGACACGTGCCAATCATTATACCATGAAGAGCACTGCACTCAGTTAGCATCATGTCATTATGTCAGCACACATGACCCATTTTACCAACATTATGAGAGGGGGGAAAAGATCAAAATACTACATATTAACTTGCAGTCTCATGGGGCTTACACATGGTTGCATATCAATGAAAAGCACGGGTTACTTAAAGCAATGCACAGGCAACATGCTGTGAAAATGTGTGCTGACACAAATGTATAATTGCACTATTATTTTTATATTCACACTGTTCCATTTGTGCTCGTTTTTTTTTTCTGTGTGCTCCAGTTACAAAAAGTTCATTGAACTCACGAACAAGACTTAGCTAAGGATCCATCCATCAATCCATTTTCAACCGCTTATTTAGTTGGGAGGTGGGGGTAGCAGCTTCAGCAACAAGCTCCAGACTTCCCCTTCTTACAACCATTATTTTTCTCTCTGCTTTCTTTTAAGATTTTTGCAATGGGCTACAGAAACCAATGATTTATTGTGTATTGCAATACAGGCTCACTTTACATCAATTAATTTGATTAAAACATAATCAAAATATTAATCAGTGTGTGCCACGAAAGTGCAATACCACCTGGAAAAGGCATTGTAAATTAGCAGTTGTAAATTGCGGGCTGCAATGATAAGTCCTTTGGTATTAACTAACAAATGAGCAGGTCATGTTATTAATTTGAACGCTCATATTGATCATACATGTCAACTGTTTCTGTTGCTAGATTGTGTCTTGCTATTAAATGACAAAGTGAAGCAGGGGTAGTAGAGGCTGATTTGATCCCCTGATGACCAAACCATTTCAGTAATTAAAGAAGGTCAAGATGTAGTCCCTGACAAAGTGATGGGTCCAAACAGAATAACTGACCTAAAACCTATCAGCTATATTACAGTATTAGCATCAGAAGAATTTGCACCACTGGCTGTTTATCCTGATGAAGCGATTCCTAGTAATTGCATAACAGCTGTGGATGGAAACAAGCATTAATTCCCATTTATTTTTGCAGACCTTCTTGGGATTTGGATAAAATTTGCATTTGGATAGAAAAACAGCTAATCACCCATAGCTAATACAGTTGCAATGTCTTTTCTGGGTGCTAGCCTATATATTTTTTTTTCATGACTATTTCATAATTTCATGGCTACCTTCTCAAAAGTTGCTTGAGCCGAGATACAGCCAAACTTGTGTTTATGCAGATTAGATTGCATAATGCAGTTCAAGTATAAAATCACACAAACACAAAGTTGGTGCTTTTGCTGGTGGAGTGCATCCAGTAATTCTGTGCACAAAATTAATACTGCCTACATAGATGCTTAATGGTACATACAGTACATTCAGTGGCTCCTGAATTGTTGAACCAATGTCTTTGATTTGTTCTTAAATGCATACAATATGTGTGGTTCTACACAATAATATATAGTGTGGGGGTCATGCTTTTGTACCTTGCAATGCACCACCATTTTCCTCATCAGAGAAGCTACGCTGGACTCTCCCCCATGGCGCATTAAGCTGTCTTCTGCCTCATAGAGAGGATAAGAGCAGCTGATATGATTTGACATTATTGAAGTCACCCTGTCTCCACCTGCTGATATTGTATTCCTCCTACAAATAATGGATTCTTCCTGCTCCTGCCGCCTCTCCACAAAACCACATTGCACCATGCTGCACCAGGAGTGCACTTAACACCCCTGGTCACCAATACTGCAATGATTAGTTGCTCACACCTGCATGTTGAGCATGGATTTTTTGTCATAGTAGCTGCTCCACATTTTAGAAAAAGGCCAACAAGGTCTGGGTAAAGTGGCAAAAAAACATGATTCACTGAGAGGTTGACTCCCTTTTAAGTCAATGCAAACCAATCAAAGATGATTTCTTCCTTGTCTCCCAACAGGAGGGCTGCAGGGTAATCAGTGCTGCTGCTGGTGGCTAGAAGTTATATAAGACTACAATTTTAATCAGCAGTGGGGTTTTTCCATGTTCTTGCTTAAACTTGCCTCCATTCAGTGAGTATTTTAAAAAAATAAAAGAAAAAAATTACTGTCCAAGTGACAGCAAACATTAATATTCCAAATATTCACACCTTGAAAGACATTCAATGCCTTGTTTGACAGTGAGCTTTCATCCAAGGTCACTGACAAACAACAGACACGATAAAAAAGACAAAAAAAAAACAACAAATTCTAAAAGGTGATCATAGTTTAATCAATGGCAAACAGTGGCAGGTTTTAAAAAGGGATACAGCAGCAAAAACAGAAGCAACAGAGATATACAGTAACTCAAAGCCCAAACTGAGATAACCACTGATGACATCATTATACTCCCCATGACTCGCTATCGAAGAGGGAAAATTGATGTTCTCTTATACACGCGGTCAGGGTTGGGAGGGTTACTTTAAAAATGTAATCCGATACAGTTACAAGTTACCTGTTAAAAAATGTAATCAGTAAC
>JBCAUF010000476.1:20867673-20879442 GCA_038406115.1 Haemulon aurolineatum
GCTTTCTTTGTCTTCTAAAACCAAACAAGTTGCATTCAGCACAGCTAAGAAGTGCTTTGTTGAGTGTTGTTAAGATAAATGCGCAACAAAATCTTGAACGTTTGTTCCCCAGTCCTCCTTTGATCTTTTTTATATTTTAGCAGGGACGTTGTCAGTAGGCACATTGAGATAATATTGACATTTGTTTTTTAACATTGAAAGCATAATCCTTGTTCAAGGTTGATTCAGTTAGATTTTTTCAACATGTAATTGTTATATTCTTGTTTTTTTGTTTTTTTCTCGGCCTCAATCATATGGCAACCATAACTCAATGTTGAATTAACGATTTTTGCCCTCCGGTGATGATGATATATACACATACCTAATTGTGACCTTGACAGAATTAAAAAGAAAAGCAAATAAAACTCAGAAAAGCCATTAAAGATGTTAAAGAAAAAAGAGAACGTCCACATCGTGTCAGCAAAGCAGTAACTGTTGACATTGTCCTCTGATGAGTCTGAACAATTTGTGTATTTGTCGTGCTCATTCACTGAGCGTTATGCACTGCAAAGACATAAGCTGCAAAGCCCAGCACAGACATGTGCCACTGAACATACAATTAAACATGACAGAACATGAGCTGGGTGCAAAGTGTCACCTCTCTGGACATGGAGCTTTCTGGAGGTCTGCCCTCTTACAGCTGCACACTGACCACCAGCACTCTGCTGCAGCTGTTCATTTAATTTATTTTGAAAGTGATATGGGCACTTGCTTCAGTGTTTTGTACATTGCCATTTGATAACAAGGGCAAGCAGAAATTAAATCTGATAAGAGATTTGTTATTGAATCCAGGTATTTTACTTGATCAAAAATGGAAATCTGTGACTCGTAGTTAGTAATGACCTCACAGTAATTAGAAAGACGTGACACATAATCATGTTACACAACTGGAAGTACCAGCAAGCACATTAAAAGGTTCTTATTTGACAAGTAACTAACTGGAGTTCAATCATGGTGATGTTGACAGTGTTTCTTGATAATGTGAAAGGCTGGGGAGTGAGCGAGCGAAAGAGAGAGAGAGAGAAAATAAGGAGTACTGTCGCTGATTGACGGCATGAAAACTTGTTTATCGTCAGCCTGCAGATGTGACTGCTGTGGCACCGCAGGGCAGCCATTCTCTTATACTGGTCAGGTAGCACGCTCCATTTCCTAACCTGTCAGCATGGACAAGCTAAACACAGGGCTTTTTGACATTGGCATTTTACATCGCTCATTCTTACTGACAACTCCAATCGAAAGGAGGCCTGTCATGGTGTCATTCCCAGTGGGGCCCCCCAGCATCCTGTGTGCTGTGCTTACAGTTTGAAAGGGAGTTCATTGCTGTCTATGACAGTTGTGTTTCTTCCACGTACGGAGAGAAAATTGTCATGTCTGGCATCCATGCTTCAAGCAAGAGGTGCCCTTACTTCTGATTGTTTTTTTGATGAGGGAAGAGATCACCCTTTGAATTCTGATTTATTTGTTTTACTTTTTCCTCAAAACATGAAGACCATACAATGATTATTGTGCTTAGAGAAAAAGCAAAAGAGGTTGGGAACTGATTTACATCCAGTGTGTGTGTTTTTTTGAGCTTGACAATAGTCTTGTTTGCTTTCTTGCCGAGTGTCAATCTGACATTCGGCAAGAAAGTAGACTTTCTGTGTCTGTATGCTAGCTGTGAAACCAGAACTTGATGAAAATGGGGGAATCACTGAAATGTGGACTGTGATCACAAGATTAAAGCAAACCTTGAGTCTCTCCAAGGATGGCAAATCCCAGCCATAACACTTTCAGGACTAATTGGAAGGGACTTCACTTTGTGTAAACAAGATTACTGAACAATATTTATAGCAATAACTAATAAAACTGATGTGAAATAGAACAAAGGGAATGTGTTGTTCTTCGGAGGGGGGCAGACTGCAGTTCCATTCATGAAAGGGTTGTTCTCTGTGGGCTCTGTCAGTGCCATACAAGAAGCAGAATAAAGTGTCTTTCTCTTCACTTCCTGTCGGTCCGATCTCTACAAAAGAAAACCTTCTGCACCAAAAGACTTTTCACACTTTTGTTAGTGTTGGAAACTAAGAGACATATCTAGGTCCCTTGACTTAGGCCTCTTAAAATAATCCAAAATTGTGACGGCACTGGCTTCCTGGCTCTGCATAGCTCACTCTTTATCTTATCTTTAACATTAATATGTTAATTCTATAATGTAAGTATTTTCATATGATGTCATTTTTATAGGATAACAGCGGTGTAGGTAACACACAACCAACATTTGTTTATTTTTGTGGGTTTTGAGCCTTAATTAAATCTCTGTGCATGAAAAAAAAATCTACAATTGAAGTCACTCTCTAATTTGGCTTCCACTTCATTAGAAAACCCATTCTTGGTTGGAGAAATTGTTTTATTGGCAATGATGAGGAAAAACATTGTATAATTCAATAATAGGCAAAATAATTCATTCGGACTGAAATTAAAAGAGAAATTGCAAAAGTTAGGCCATCTTAGAAGACTCTGACTTCTGAAGATAGTCTTGTTGATTATAAATAGTTTTGGTGGCATGAGATGATTTTTCCATGACACCTCTTCACATCCATCTTTACAGTGTTTTGACACTGCTTGTACATTGTGCTCCTGTGTGTGTGAGAGAGCTGCATTGTGGTGGCAACAATGCCACAAATTGACAATAAAGCTCTTTTATATTCTATTGAAAGATAACATATCAGTCGCAAATATTATGAGTAAACCCAGAGGAGTGAGTCCTCAACCTCCACACTGCACGCTGCACACGCACACCCTCACTGGATCAGGCAAAGTAGTTGGTGAGTCAGCTTGACTTAGAGGTTCTCAGGGAGAGAGGTTTTTAGTAACAGGGCTTTATCACCCCCATTCTGTTCTTCACAACAAAGCACTCAGGCAATTTAAGTTCTAATGCACCTTTGGAAAACAATTACTCGGGGCTCACTTTCATCGGCCCAGTATGAAATTTTAAGAGGATGGCATCCAAAGGGCTACAGCTGGTTTGGAGCTAAAACAGATCCAGATTTCGAAGCAGTTGTACAGTAGCTCATCTATGCCTCTGAACGTTTTTGTAATTATATACTGCAACATATTATCATATTATGAGATATCATGTTTATGTATCTATTGACAATCGTTTCCCTCACACACCATATGTGCCACACCGATTTTGAGAAAAAGCCTAAGGACAGCTGCAGCATGGAAATTTATTTATTTATTTTTTTTAAGTATATTTTTTGGGCCTTTTTGTATGCCTTTATTTAGAGGACAGGTGAAGATCTGACAGGAAAGGGGAGGAGTGACATGCAGGAAATGACGCCTGGTGCGGGATTCGAACCGGGGTCCCTGCGGCGAGGACGATAGCCTCTGTTCATGGGGTGGACGCTCTAACCACTACGCCACCGAACGCCCTGAAGCATGGAAAGTTGTTCCCAAGCCATGTCATAAAAGTCACCCAGAGAAATAGGAATCTGAACAATTTCAATATTATTAGATTGGGAGATGCATACTTATGGTACTGTTCTGTAGTAATCTAGTCAAACAAAATTGAATTGGTAAACGCGTAACATTTGGACGTTACTTAACACATGTTTTAAATAGTCAGTAGTCCAAAGCTTATACTCTGCTGCTGATATAATACTGAAAACACAGAACACTAAAAACATTCAATATGTTCACAATGTACCACAAGCGTCAAATACTTGACTAAAAACACGTATAGCCTATATTTGGCATACAAAAAGCGCCACCATGAGGTTGACATTTTAGCCTATTTGCATATTAAAATTGTCATTCTGTCATGCTGAAGCACTTCTGTCCTTAAGCACAGCCAATGCAGCACAGTAAAAGAAGAGAAGCTCAAATTCATACATCTTTTCATTTAACATAATGTAATCTCAGCCACTAGAGGTCTTTTAATGAGACCTCTAGTCAACTGATTTGATTTTAATCAATCAAATCAGTTGATGGTGTTGTGAAGTAGCATGGCATCTTGGGAGTTTTCGCCCAATCTGAGGTGACTCAGACAGAAATATTCTCAGCCACAGTGTTTAAAGTTTTATTTGCACTACATACAGTCACATTTGCAGACTTCCTTCCTTTCTCTTTCACTTATCATACCTGAAAGTTGCAGCAACAGGCGATCAACAACATAACATTATTGTGGAACATTATTGTGAAAACTTTATTTCATTTATATAGCACCTTTCCTACATATAAAATGCAACACAAAGTGCTGTACAAGTTACACATTATATGCTTAAATGATGATGGTAGCTCTTTTAAACATTCAAGGAGTACTGATTTGCCTTGATTCTTGGAAACATGACTGCAAACTGGAGGACCCCAAACAGAGAATTTGTATGCAAGCACACTCCCACCCCACTGTCTCACAGTTGTTTGACATCACCACCCAGAGCTATCAACAAGTCTAACAAACTGTGAGACATATAGTTGATGAAGTAATCAAATACTTGTTGAAGGCTTTTCCGTTTGGTTGAATTTGAGGGAAAAAAAGCAATTGGATGTGGCATCTCTAGATGTTGCCATGTCTTGTGTGGTGTACCATCACTTGAAGAAAATACGCCAAGGCTTGAGCTTCCCCTTGACTAGCTCACCCATCAGCTCACCGCAAATGTAAAGTGTCCCTTCAATAAGTTGACTCCCAAGGGTGTAAGAGGAGGAGGCATGTGGAGCAAGGAGGCCTTTTTCTGTGGGCAGAGGGAATGGGCAGCTGGGATGATTTCAATGAACGCCCAGAATGGGACCCATCTGGGGCATCCTGGGAGGCCAGAGTGGCTGGAGGAAGCAAATGGCCCTCAGGCCCCCTGGCGATTAGCTGGAGCATTTCCCAGGAAGAAAGGGAGGGAAGAGATGAAAGAGAGAGTCAGAGAGAGAGGGATTGAGAGAGAGAGGGAGAGAAATCAGATGGCTCACACTCAGGCATTAGTTGGACTGCTATGAAAAAGAAACCTGGGGGAAGAGTCATCTGTTTAAAGTTTCTTTAAGCTTCACTGCCTCTTTGTTTTATTAGTATCTCGGAGTTCTCTTTCCACTTCAGAAAGCAACAAGCAGACAATGCAAGATGCACTTGGCCTTTTATTAACATACTACATGTGTTGTTATTCTCAATTGTTACATTTACAAGTGCATATTAATACATGTATTGCGGTGGTCACTATAAAAAATAGTCATTGTTTAAAGGTAGAGTAGACCTCCCAAATATGAAATTATTGCCCTGCAGTATAACAGGTGTTTGCAAGATATTGTTTGTAAAAAACAAAACAAAACAATGAATGGGTGAGTACAGTGAAGATCAGCAGCCTTGACAAACATCATCCCTAAATTGCTTTTGAAGCCTTCAGGGACTGCTGGACAAAACAAGCACTCATTTATAATAACAACAAAAAAAGGCTTCTTCAAGATTTCGTATTGCCTCAGTGATTCATATGTACAGTGAAGATGACAGCGGGGACTATGATTGGAGATAATGCATATTTAACAGAGGTAATGCCTGCGTAACATGGAGTATGGCATAGTGCGGTGGGCAACTTCCAGATAATTTGCTCAGGGATGTGATTTTCCCCTGGCGCTGGAGGCAGCGCATCGAATGCATCAGCAGTAGACAGGGAAAGAGTTGGGCTTGTGTCACTGCTGCGCCTGTGCAGAGTAGTTTTGTCTGATTAAAAGAGATTCATCTAATAACCCAGGGAAGAGCATCGCCGTCGGAGGATTGAGGAGCTGCTGATGTGATGGGGCCTGCTCTGTCGCTCTCTCTCCCCGCAGCTCCCTTTCTATATTGGAAAGGCAATGGATCATTAGACATGGTGTGGGGAAACCAGAGCTAGATTGTCGAATTGGATTTCATTACATTTTCTTAAGCCTTAATTAGATTGGGGTGTAAGAGACTAATGCCATTTTGAATAATAGAGAGATCATGACAGGAAATTTGTTGGTGTTAAAGATAGAGGAAATATATAAACTATTCATTATGGGCTGCACATTTTCTAAGGGTAGACTTTTTTTTAGAAAGCTTCTAAAATAAGATTTGATGTACAGCAATGTCGTAGCTGACAACAAAGTCCTGGCGTTTTTGTGCAGCTGTGAATGTGAAATTAAGGCCAAAGCAAAACCATCAAAGCGTTCAATCACAGAGGTTTTCAACAGACTTCAGGGTCCACTCCTTCGAGAAAGGTGGTAAACGTGTGATATGACTGTGATGACTCAGTTGCAACCTGGTGATATTTCATCGGTTTCATTATCATTTTGAGACAGCTGGTGGTAGAAAATCTATTTCATAATGCACAGTGTGATGCCTTTTCTTTGACAACGTATACTGCATGTTGAAAATGTTTTATGTGCAGTGGCAGTTGGGAGCAAGCGGGGGAACAGGCAGTCTGCATTTCAGAGGTTGAAATTGTTTCATGGACAATGAAGCAGCTTTTTTATGGCCAAGAGACTGAGATGAAACGACTGATGCCGGTTGGCTTGGAATCAGCTCGGAGGGCAGGGGTCCATGTGGAATAAAGTACCCTCCTGGGAACCCACAAGCTGCAGGAGACAGTATACAACCAAGTGCTAGAAGAGGCTGTAGATATAACCCGGGGAACAGCAGATTAGAAGTCACTCCAGGATGAATTTTCACATGAATTTTCTGTTGAGGATGAACTACTGTTGAGACAGTGAGGATAAAAAGCTTCCTTGGACGGGAAGAGCCGAACAGTGACAGAGTGCATATTAAACTAGATAATCTCACAGGTCTTGCTATGCAATATTCTAAGAGATACTGTGCCAAGGCTTTTATGACCATGCAGTTATATTCACATATGCAACAGACACCATAAATCTTTGCCAGAGGTTCCAGTGAGCACACATACACAACGGAGTGACTGCAGCACCTTATTTAGAGACAAAACTGGAGGTTGTCCCCAAATAAGACTCGAATCTGTCAAGGACATTTTGCAAAGTGAAATATTTCTGTTCACCACTCAAATCAGTCCTCAGGCATTGTATTGACAGCCATTGGGCTTCACAGAACGTATCACTGATGCAACAAATTGTGCTCCGAGGTCAGCTTATCTCCTCGATTTTTGGTTCTGCTTGGAAACGAATCTGTCAAAACATGATACCGGGTTATCGGGGAGCAACGCTTGTTTGGTCAGGCGGAAATACAAATTCAAACACCAACCAAAAAACAGCAATCCCTCACACTGATTTGATATGAACCATGCAGGGTTTATCCTGTTACTGCAGGATTTGTATCGGGGTATGTATTTCTATCCCGTTCCCTTGAACATCCAATCTCTCTCATTCTGTAAAATAAAACAGAGGGCAGATGAAAAGCACTGTGGTGAAGAGGATTTTTTTTTTTTTTACAGTAGCATTCCCAGTGGCCCAGTCTTTCACCAGAGAGAACTGTGGTAAGGTTATGTTTTCCAATCATTTACTGAAGGAGGAGAAAGTAAAATCTGCTAACTGTACTGTATATCCTCAATAATGGCCAAAGGGTTCAATCAGAACATTTATGATGTAGTTAAACATATACTAAACACAAAATTGTAGGGCTACTGTCTTGGATTTAATTTGATTGAACCTGTAACTCATTCTGTACAGAGATAAAAGAGTAGGTTAAAACATATACTGTAAACCCCATAGTTATTGACACTGGCTGATAGAGCACTGGCATTCTGGTGAGTTGGTCGACCTCAAGGTCATTGATCGCCAGGTCTGTGACATAAAAACAAAGTAAAAAGGCCCCATGCTGTTTGCTAGATTGGATTGCAGTGCAGGCACACAGGTGTGAGGCGGCAAATCACAAGTTCATCATATCTCATGAGTCTGAGTTCTCACTCCACAAACTTTGTTTTGAGAGATTCGATTTTTCGTGGTGCAAATCTTGCAAAAAAAAAAAAAATCTCAACGGATATTACTCACAGGCACCAGAATACAGTGTTCTAAAGTGACCATTATGCACAAAGGTCAACATGTCATACGAAGTCTACGCAGCCCTACTCTGAGGCTCGTCTGAATGAGAAATGTCAGGAAATTCAACCGTCTTTTGACCAAATTTGAGAACTAATAAACCTTTTTCACAGCAGACATTATGGCTTGTCATAGCAGGAAGAGTAAAGGTGTGGTTATATAACCTTAACTTAATGGCACATTAAGCCATGTCAATCAGTGAACATGCACAAAATCTCTTAAGAGCCTGAATATGGCTCACCTAAATGGAATGCAGCCATCATGAATGTTATCACTTGCTATGTGCTTGTCCTGACCTGTTAAAATGTATGCTCTGTAAAAGGTCTATCACAGACTTGGCACAGGGCACAGATTGCACAAACACACTTTTGTGTGTACAGTATATTTTGTCATTTGATGACAAGGCACAGGTTCAGCCTTGGGAAACACCTTTATGATAAGATAGATGACAATATGTTCTCTAATTCATTTTTGTACACAACAACCCATTATTGAACCCCCCCCCCAAAAAAAACCTTAACTAAACAAAAAAACGCAAAAACCATTGCAATAAAGGCTGATGGAAACTATCTTTCAAATAAACAATACCATTACAGAACCTGCCTGTAGTTATTTTTCTTATGACTTTATTTTTTGCAAGAGCATCATCACGTCACCCAGCTTTCTATTTTTCCACTGCTTTATGCCAGCATCATTTGTCTGATCCAACTGCTTGTTTCCAATTTTCTGAGTTGTCTGATCTGTGCCCCCAAAGACTGATATATTTTGAAATGATTTCTTATACCTCTGATCTATGTCCATCCCAGACATGTGACAAGTTACATTTGTCCCACATTTGTAGAATAACAGCAGTGCAATACCGATTAAGGTGCAGTATTTCATATCTCTTTTGCACATTCTCATCTACTCTGTAAACTTATGCACAAATGAAGCGAAGCCTGTGTGCTTTATAGTTGAGGAACACATCTTTAGCTGCACTATGTCACCATTTAGTGACATCTTTCTTACTCCTTAATAAGCTGGCTTATACACTCACCTTCTCATTTGGATTTTCCTCCTGCCAACCCCATTGCTGAATCACTGCCCGGCATTAATTTTGCATTGCTCAGCCTTTATCACCATTATGACATTTGACATTTCTGGATGGGACAGTGATGGAGGTAGGGTGAGGAAATGGATCTCATCCTAAAGGAAACTGAGCTAATCAGTTGGAGCTGCTTGCCCAGGAATCTGACAGAACTGCAACTGTCAAAGACCCAGTTGTGATAAATAATACATAAAAAAAACAAGCCTAAAAACCAAAGAAGACCACATTTTAGGGGCATGCATTATCATTGCATTTACAAGCACATTGTTGGAGTTAAATAAAGTGTTTAACATTCAACAAAACTAAGCAAGTGCATATTTCATGGTTGTATTATTCCTGGTGGCCACTTGGTTACAGCAGATCTTAAATCTATATGGATTTTAAACTCATGTTTTGTATCTTGTGTCTCATGCAATTTGTTTTACCCCCTACATTGTCTCATTCTTGGAGACACTCAGACTTTTTTTTTCTCCAGTAACATGTGTGTTGCTCTGACATAAATAAGTGAGCCATTAATAAATCTTGAACACAGTGAAGTGTTTTCCATCATTTGAAGGACTGCAGAGAAATTGTGTTTTATTTTCACATTTCCAGTTGAGTGTGAAAATTGATACCCACATACACGTGGCCTTTTTAATTGTGTGGGTGAGTGTGATGATAAGCAAGCAGAAGGGCCCTCTCCCTTGATAAACTAAGGACTTTATTTATTGCACCCCAGAGAAGAGAGAAGTATTAATTTCACACTCTGCCTCACAACTCCCCCATCGGAGCAGATTATATATTTGTTATATTAAGGAGGCGTCTCTGAGTCAGAACAGAAGACAATTACACCTTGGTCTGGTAATGAATGAATGTGTGTCAATACAAAAGGTCACTCCCTCAGTCAGTCACTGCTTGTGATAAATGCTGAACTCCGTTTCAAAGTGTAATGATTCAACGTCAACCTGAAAGTTTATAGTTTCTAGGCTCTTGCAAGACGCAATGTTTGGTACACAAACTTACTCTCTGTAACACTTGACTTTGCTGGTTTCATACCGTATGTTGAATAGCCACATACGTGTGGTCAGGGATGAGGTATTGAATGGTTTCTTGAGTATTTATTGAATACTGTCACCACACCAGTCAACACACTCCACTTGTCCTCTCGTTGATGTCTGGCTTTATACAAAGGAATAGATGAGCAACTAAACCAAGCATATAAGTAAATGGAGCCCTATAATTAATAGATACTTAAGATTTTCACTCTTACTTTGTAATGTGTTATGCGTATCACTTATGTGAGGAGCAGCAATTGGAAATAGGAAATACTGAAATGGAATAAATGCTGGCACATGCTCTGAAGCGATCGCTGTGTTCTTACAGAAATGGGAGGAACGGCATACTGAACATTATTAGCCTTCCCATTCAAATAATCCCCATATATCTGTCTCTTCAACCACAGAAATAGAGAAACTAACAGTTTAACTCCCCTGCTCATTGAACATTTAATGCTCCTTACATGACCAGAGTCCCTGAGATGCTCCAACCTGATTGGTTGTCACAGTTATTAAGACCCACAGAAGCCAGTGATTGTTCATATCAGGGAAACTAGGTGCCTTTTCCACAGAGGTACAGTGCATTGAAGCAGGTTGTGCCATTGTTGGTCACAGATTACATACATGTTCACTTTGCTTTGCGTCCCTTCACTGATTTTAATTTGGAGCGCTGAGCTTGTTTATATTCTGAGATTGTGATTGCAGTCATCAGTCATTCAGTGCTGTGTTGTGTTTTTTTTTCAAATTTTATTTTCAAGCACTGTGGACTCTATTGCTATTTTAATTATAAATACAGCAGGAGGCCTCTTTTTTCCCCTCCCTCAGTGCAGTTGTTTCCCTGTGCCGTGACAACCCATTGCCCTCACAGCAGCAATAAATTGATTTTGTTACATGTTGCTGTGGGGGTTTTGGTCAATAATAGGGGGAAAAGAGGGGGGAACATATAAATCACATTACCTTCTATCTCTGTCCACATCTCTCTTAATTCTTTCTCCAGGACTTTTATATTACCCTCATATCTGATTATACATTGTTCATTGCACTGTTATCTTCAACTATACTGTTTGTCATGTTATTCAAATTATTAATGTGCACTATTGCACATTGTTATTATAAGTAAGTCATGTTAGTTGTCCACATGTGACCTGACTGTATGTCTCAGGTATTGTACCTGTCCCAATAACACTCAATTTTGCATTGCCCATGTTAACAGGTTAACAGGCAATTTTACTTGATGATGCTGATAGATGAAAAGTCAGTGGATTGATTAGCTCTACTCTTAGAAGAATGTCATTGCATTCTGTCTGTTAGACATCAAGATGCTAGGAGATCACAAAATTCTTTTTTGTTGTTATTGAGATTGAATGAAGTGTGTTTTATGATGACGTGTGAGGTAATATTTCTGTTTTTGTCAGTGGAGTCTGGTGGCTTTGAGGGCAGCGATTTAATAGCCGTCTGTGGTTAAGGGGGAAGGTGTGCCCACTTGATTTGGTCTGAGATGCTGGTGCTAGAGTGTGACACCTAGTTAATGTACTGTTTGAACCTTTAAAAACCAATTGCCCAGTTGCACTGTCTCCCGTTTCTGCAACACAAAATAAGACAGATGTTTCGATTTATATTGTAGAGAAG
>JBCAUF010000476.1:20911777-20923938 GCA_038406115.1 Haemulon aurolineatum
GACATTTTAGCTATAAGGTTATAAATGAAACATAATGAAGAAACTGACCCTGTTGAATTTGAATTGGAGAGGATTTTTGCTCCCAGTGACCTGGTGATCTCTTATTCATACAGGGATGATTCAACCAGAGCTAAGCCCATCCCTCTTAAGGCCTTTATGGCCGATGATGAACTTTGGACAACTTCTCCACCCGAAAACGTCTCAATGTCATCATGAAAAATAGAGAATTCTGACATGGATGAGACCCCGTGGATTCCTACTGAATTTTTAACAATGTGTGGTTTGATGTATTTGGCATGTTTGGATTGTGTGCGTGCATGTAGACGTGCATGCAGACCAACAGTATGTGCTGCCTGTCGAAGCTTTTCAAATTAAGAGATATTCTTGTGCTTGCTTTCTTGTTTACTGGCACATCAGGTCGTCTGTCTCTCTCATTCAAACATCTTGATATTGCATCAGAGTTGAACATCCCGTGCTGCACCGAATGTTGCACAGTTCACCCTTTTCATTTCAAACTTTGCACAGCTCTATCAGTTTCAAAAACAGATGGGTTTTTTTATATATATATATATTTCTCTTTGTTGAATATGTTTATACTTTATTTTTATGATTCTTGAATTTTGCAACATTTCTATTTTTCCTTCTCCTACTATGCTCGTTATTATGCACCACTATACTAAGACAAATTCCTTCTACTGTAAGTGAAAACTTACCTGACCAAAAGCCTTATTCTGAGTCTAATCTTACAGTATGTGTCTACAGTTTAGTTTATTTTGTCACCTTATGGACAGGTGACAAAATCTGTATTGTTTTCTGAAAACAATACTGAATGTGTTATTAATTCAGTTGAAATACATGAATATTTATTTTTACATACCACAATATTATAAGATTGCCATGGTATTGTGAAAATATCACACTCATAAAGGTTGGGGAACGAGCATCTCATGAAATCTCACTGCAATTTGGCATTTTTCAAACGGTGATTGGAATGCCTCTAAAACAGGAGGGATTTCACAGACAGACCTTCTTGGCCAGATTTCATAAAATATTCATCAGCTCTTTAATATGAATTTCAAATTTCAAAATAAAGAGATGGGTCACTCCAGCAAACTGCTTGCAGAACGTGGGCTTATTGGATAAATACAAATGCCTCTTTCATGGCCAGCAGTAGGCACAACATAGTTTTCAAAGGTGAGATATGATGGCACTCTAAAGAGACCAGTAAAAAAGTTATGGTGTGATAAAACATTCCTTGGCACTGTAAAACTAAAGAAAATATGATTACCCTTGAAACTTGGATGTGCTGTATATCTATCCTCTGCCTTACTGTATTTCCCCTATTCTTCTTTCCTAGTGGGATTTCATGATAGGATAAATCAAATGAATGAATGAGAAAGCACAAGTTTGATATCTGGCATCTGTGCTTTTTTAGACAAATTTCACTATTCTAATTTCACTTTTTTTTTTTTTACCCCACAGCCACATAAAGCTGATTACAAATGTACCCTAGTCTACCTGATGAGTCCTATTAGTCAGAGCTATATGACAGGTGTTTTTGATTAATAACCCTGCCATCTAATCTAATTTCACTTTAAGCAGAAGTGGAGTCACCGCATCTATCACTATAGCAACTCGAAGAGGAGCAGTGCTATAACAATCTCATCCACAAGCTGAGCTGGAATATGCTTTGAGGGAGGGAGGTCTGTTTGAAACAGTAAATTAGATCAAACTGCTTTGCATGATATCAGTACAATTATCTCAACAGGTTCAAATCAATAACTTTAAGCTGGACATGATTCATTTCATAACAAGCGTGTGAAAACTATTTTGTGATTGCAGAAGTTTTGCATATTCAGATAGGTGTGTGGGTGAGGAGTGGGCATCTGTTCAGGTCATACTTAGCATCTGCTGGGGCAACTGGAAAATAATTCCCAGTCCAGTACCCTATGGTGCTGCTTGCACAAACAACAGACGTGGATCCTGAGACAAATGCCCAAGTCAACCAGTTTGCCATATTAACACATTTATATTCCAGCCCTGTGGCTGACTTGAGAAACTCAATTCATACCAAGTGGTATAACTACACTGTATATACACCTTAGGTGGGGGTTCAGAGTAAAAAGTCCTGCAAAACTTGCAAAGTACCAATAATTATTCTCAATTTTACTTACTTAATACTCTAGTCTACAACATTGGCAATAAAAAATCATCAGAAAAAGTGAGACTGCATGCACACTCAAGTTGAGATTTCTTTTACATTTACGTGACAAATAAATGTAAAACTGTATACGCAAATATCTATATGACAGGCGAGATCCCACAAGGAAACACCTTTTTTTCTTTTTGCACTATTTGAAAAAATCAATTATTGAAAAATCCATTAAATAAATGATCTTAAAATTCTCATCCTAGAATTGAAATTGTGTAGTCAATAAAATAACACATTGTTTTTCATCTACAGCCTTTCCTATAGGGTATCTTATCAGTTGTTTTTTATTCTCAAATTAACAACTGGGTAAGGACATCCTCCTATTTGTAAGTACTGTCACAGCACAGGATGTACTGATAAAATTATTTTTTGTTAGATCCAGAGGGTTTAATTACCACTAAGCCGTAAAGCTGTAACAGCTACTAATAGGCCAAAACATATGCTCAATGCCTTCTATTGCCAACCACAAGAAAGGATGCAGGGCTTGCTTGAACCCCAGCCCGTTCCCTGCAGTTGTTCCACTCTTCCCCTGCAGGGTCACTCATTTGCCACACGGTTTGGGCCAGCTCGTCCCAGTCCTCCTCTAGTGTCGCCAACTGCCCACTGAGCTGAACATTTGCTTCAGTTAATTTAGGGTTGCAAATGGACACCGTCAGAAACTAAAACAAAACACTAAAGGATGTATGAGGGATATCATTAAGTGAAAGGATGCTCCATGACATCATCTGCAGGACGCCACTCTCATGCATCCCTATGCTGTCGCAGATGTCTGCCCGTGACAGGCTTATATTAGGTAAGGCCTACCCTCTTGAATCTGGGCAACCAATCAAAAACGACAAATTAACTGTGACGAGACAGCTGCATTCAAATCGCCACACACTGTGTATTAACTGTGATGGTACACAGTGTGTGGTGATTTGAATGCATTTATACTGATCAACCTACGCAGATGAAAACCTCACATATATACGACCATCCCCATGCTTTCTCATGACAAAGTTCATTTTGAAGGAATTAGAACTGGTTATTGATATGCAGCTATATTTAACCAAAAAGGATCTGTGCTTGAGGCTGCTCCGTAAATGAATCTAAGCAGCAGATTCCAAAGGGAGAACATTAATCTCCCCCAAGTGAAATACAGAACACAGACCAGTATAGCTAAATATGGGACTTTAAGCACAGGAAGAAAGCTGATAGGTTAGGGTTATGAAGGAAAAGGTACAGTAGCAAGGACAGTGTCCATATGGTGATATTTATATTCTAGATCTTAATTTTCAATGTAGATAAGCATTGCTTGCATATTTGTCAGCTGATAATAATCAGCCAATGACTTTAGTGCCCTAACTAGATCCTGTTCCCTAATAATTGTTTTGTTAGCAGCCGTCTACAAGATCCCTTTCTGTAACTAAATACCAATAGTCCTTAATGACTCCAGTTATTCTTTGGCAGGAATAAGAGTGGAAACTTTGTTGTCATTTTAATATCCCTTCCCCAGAGGTCTGGGCATTTTTAGTTCTGTAACCTGTCGCCCCTACACTTTTGTACAGTTCTTCATTTGCACACTGACCAACCAGAGACTCTTCCTCACTGGCACAGAAGCAGCTGCCCTCCCCATAAAACATTCAGATACAGTCACTTGATTTCTCCTCAGTGTCTGTGGGGAGTTATGGAGAAATGACTTTGCTTTATGGCCTGACATCTCTAATCGACAGCTTGGTGGATGGATCAGCACAGTCTGAATGCTCTGAAAATTCCTCAGATATGGAGGCCATTCAGCGCCGCTAATGAAGGCATTGATCATTGTCAGCTTAATGACACTCTCTAAGTGGACTGCATACGCACCCAAATTGACGATGTTTTTGGGGGCTCACTGAGATATTATTTAAAAGTGGGAAACCACTGACGTGCACACTGTCATTTTAACTGCGCATTAGCCGCTATATATCATGGCACTAAAAATGCATGTGAAGACTTTGCAGTTTATTCAGCTCCACTAAGTATAAACAAAAAAGTTGGGAATGTGACGGTAATGACCAAGCATATTAATCCTGCCCTCATTAGGAAGATCAATTGATTCAAACCTCACTGGGCCGAGATGAAAAGTCCACCAACTGCATCACTTTTGCAAGATTTAGTCTACTCCATTTGCAAAGGCCAGAACACCTCTGAGTCTGCCTTGAGATCATTAAATTTTTGTATCAGTATTTTGGTTTATTTATATGTGTGTGTAAAATCCCCTAAGGGCTTGCTATGAGTGTAATTTTTATGCAATTAAAAAATAAATAAAAAAGCTCACCTTGTAGCTGTCCATCACAATTACTACCCATATATCTGGTTAGCTATACAATTTGTAAAATGAAAATTGGGGTAATGTCAAATATTTAACCTAGTGTTATTATCATAATTGTGTCATGATGACTGATGTTTGTATATTCCTCATGTTTTTCCAGTTTTTACTTTTACGTTCGGTTCTTTGTTCAGTGACCAAATGCCTACAAAACTAACTTTTGCTTATGCTGATCAGAGAATTCCAGGTGGCACGACGGTGCAATGGTTTGCACTGTTTCCTTTTAGCAAGTGGGCTCAATCCTGCCGACTGATCTTTACTGTGTGAAGTTTGCACGTTCGTCTCGCTGTGCCTGCATGTGTTCTCCCCATGTGCCCCGGCTTCTTCCCATAATCTAAAGAACTGCAGGTTAGCTTAATTGGTGACTCTAAATTGCCCGTAGGCAATGTGAGTGTGGACGGTCGTCCATCTCTATGTGTCAATGCTGTGATTGACTGGTGGACTGTCCAGAGTCTTTTGCTCAGTGTCAGCTGGGATTGGCTCCAGCCCTCCGATGACCCCTATCTGATGGATGGGTAATTAGCCAATGTTAGTAAGATAGCAGGCTAAACTAAGATGGTGAACACTGTAAACATTATTTGCTAATACTATTTCAGCACCACCCTACCTATGCATAGCCTCACAACATCACTAGCATGACTGTAGACTGTCTTGTTATTCAATCAGGGCAAGAAAAGCAGCGTCTCTGGGCAACACAAGGCTAATTTTATTCATCTCAGTTTTTCACCGCATTCGTACAATCTGTCATGCACACAGAGCTACTAAATCTGCCTCAACAAATTGCCAAAACAAAACCTGATGCATTGTCATAAGTCTCAGCGAGCTTGCCATTCTGGAGCGTGATATTTTTAACATGACCTATCCATTATGCATTCAGGGAAAATAGTTCCTGGGCAATCAATGTAACATTATTTGATCTGGATGAAAGATATTGTAAAGCCACCACTAGCCTTTAGCTACTTGTTATACCGCTGTGTGAGATAGTGAGTGAGCGAAGAAAGGAGGGAATGAGGCGAAGGAGTAGATGGATGAATGATCAAGTAAATAAGAGAGGTTGTGAATCAGTGAATGCGTGGCTCTGAACGAGCAGGATGGAACAACTGATGGAGTCAGGGTGGGATTGAGTGAGTGACCGAGAGTGCAATGGAGATATTAAATGAGCGAGTGGGTGGATGAGTGAATGAGTGAGGGAGAGAGACTGGCCCGACAAATATGTGTGTGTGTGTGGGAGACACACAGAAGTCGAAATTACGTCTGGCTGACTCATCGGCTGACTTCAATGGATCGCTGAATGAATCGAGCCACATGTAGATCCCTATCTCTCCGTAAAAACAACAACATTAAGCATTCACATTTCTGCCACCCAGCTCCAGGAGCAGATATTCGTTCAGTCTCATTCACAGTCTGCCCTGGCATGTGTCTAGCTTGAGGGAGTCAGACTAATTCTGTCTGAAAATTATTCTGAGGGAAACTGGGAAGTATTATTGCTCCCAAATAGGGTATAGGAGGGATTGGTGGGTAACAGTCTTGTCCAGCTGTCCAGGCACCGCTGCCAATATCATTTTAATGCAAATGGATCCATATAAATGACTGGGACAATACAAGCTTATGCGGATATAGGTGAAAGGATACTGAAAGATGGCAAAGCATCACCAGGAGAGATGAGCCTTTACTATTCTTGGCCGAGAGGGGAATTTACACAGAGCCATTAAAATGTATTTTAGGAGGGGGAAACAAGGTTTTTTGTATTGATTTCAAGTGAGAGAATGGTGGAGAATGCTAAGGGTTATTCCTTATCTTTGATGTGCTCTGTATGTCTTCCCCCCCTCATCTTTCTTTCAATTTCGATTTTCTAGACCTTAATGCACTCTAATTCGGCATTAGCTGCTTCTGCCGATGCTTAAAATGCTTCATTTGCAACACACCATGTTTGGCATTGGGAGACATTTAATTGAGTACATGATGTGTGTAGCTACTATGTCATGAAAATGCACCTATAGAAATTATATTCCATTTGTGGGTAGTTGTCTGAAACTTCTCAAGTGAGGTGAACGTGGTGGAAAAAACCAATGGGCCTTGGCCTTATGTCCTTTTTTCTTACATATTATTATCAAATAGTGTGTCACTTCAGTGCAGACTAGTCTGTCTTTGCCCAGTGCAGCATATTTTAAACGATACAAAATGTTCAGTGAATTGATTCCGCACAATAACATGGAATCTTTACATTGCCAAATGTCATTGACAGTTGACATTCACAGCGATTGCAAAAAATTATTCAGCTTACAAACATTACAAACCCCTGCTGTGGCTAGCACAACTCTCACCCACCCACCTCTAGTATGAGTCTTCAAATATTAATCCACCCTCCTCCACATTCTCCTTGGAGACCAAAAAGGAAGGCAGCGTCAGCTGAACATTCATCATGATCAAAGTGAAACCTATGTATCCTCACAATACCCTTTTTCTGACACAAGGCTTCAAGATTCCCTCTGTTCATCTGCACCCAATCCCACACTTTGTCCTGTCTTACAGAGTGCAACCTCAGAGGAGAAGCACACAAGGCAAGGATGGATGTCAAATGCAATTAACCCAAAGAGCATCCAACACTTTACTTTCTCCTTTCATCTCTCTTCACAGGGAGATTTCAACGAGGCTTCCTCATGCAAGCTGTCACCCTCCTATACCCTTCTTCGTCCTCGGTTTAGGAGAGATTTGATCACCTCTTGGTTTGGTTAAGGCTAAGACGTAGCCGCCGAATAGTAATGTGCCATGTTGCACTGTGCAGAAATGAAATGTGATGTTCTCAAAGATGGCATGGCACATGACTCCAACTTGCAAGTTGTGAATGGATTCCCTAAAAGGTGCAACAGCCAGTACTAGGGGCATTCAGAAAAGCACTGGTCTAGTTCTGTGCATTAATCCGTGACAGACCACAACAACCAGTGGACCATTCTAACTTTGGCTTGTTTTACACAACCTCCTGTACACATATATGGTATGTTACTACTGTGTATGAGAGAAAAAAAAACAAAAAACACCAAGGCACACATTTGTCCAATTTCATGTTTTTTCCCCCCAATAGAATCCTTAGTAAACATAGCTGTCCATTTATTAACTGCATGAGTAATTAGTGAGGAGAGAGAGAGCGAGAGGAGAGTGAGAGGAGGAGGGGACAGGGGAGGCAAAGGGCTCCAGAATAAAGAAAGCAGCTGGGGAAACTAAATTAAATTTGGCTACATCTGCCGAGTTAGTGTGTTAGGATGGGGCTAATGAGGAGCATCTGGCCGGTTGGTTAGCAGAGGTGGATTGTTACTAATTACAGAGACATTTTTGGAGTACATTTTAAAATCAGTAATTCTACTTTGACTAATTCCCCATTAAACTTACTAAACTTTGTAGTAGCCAACATTTAAGTTGCAATAACATAACAATGGCAATATTCTTTCTCCAATTTTAACATCTTTCCTGTTACACACAGTCTCCTTTTATTAATTGTATCATATGTTTTCTGCAGTGGCCCAGACATAACAAGATGAATGGTTGGTCAAATGTTTCTTGGAATGGTATATTTCGTCACTTTATGCACAAAAAAGTAAAAGCTTTGCATTTGATTGTTTGGTTGCCACAAACAAAACATCAGGTGTGATTTTCGTGAGTGGAAAGGTAGCACTACTTTTGGTGTCCAATTGATGAAGAATATGGCTGGATTATTAGTCGAACAACTGGTTTCTTGAACTGTTTGGATTAGACCTCTTATTTTGGTTATTGTGCTTGCTGGCCACATGCTTGTCTGGGTGATTTACTGGCTACATGGCTCCATTACAGCCAACATGTTCATTTGGGTAACTCCCAAGATGATGGGGCTGAATGTTTTTTTGGCCAGCTATTGGGATGATGGATTAAGTGTTTGAATTACTGGCTGAATAACCGACTTGTTAGGTAGTTGGTTGGATGATCAGGTCTAGTTTGCTGGCTGGTGGATTGGGTGACTGCATCATTGATGAGAAAGCTGGGTTGTTGTTGTTCTTTTTTCTTTTTCATTAATTGCTTTGGTGTCTAATTATAATTCTGCATTTGTACATGGAAAAAGCAGTACCCTGGTGGCAGCCCAGAAGAACAAAACTGGAAAAATTAAAAGCTTTTGGGTATGATAACACATCAAAAGGGTTGATTAATGTAGTTTTTAAAAATCATGTAATTACTCTTTTCCCTGTCAGCATTTGTTCTGCCCTGTGCTCTGTGACTTACTGTATGCCTTCTCCTTCTTTTTCCCAAAAGGCGTGCTTGAAACCTCTGAAGCTCTTACTTGTCTTTGAGATATTATCTATGTTCAATCATTAGACAGGTATTTCCCTGTTGGCACAGACACAGGTGGTACATTTTACTTCCAAGCCAGCTTTGCTGCTGCTGAATCATGCAAAGATCACCAATAGCCTCCTGAAATATTGAGATGGGAGCTCTTCAGAGCTAACTCATCGGTGGATTTGTGTGAGGGACGGGAAAGATGAATGCATAATTGTCTAATGGTCAGATGATTGAAAGGTTATGTCATATGGCTTTATTCCTCATGAAATATTTTAGTGATCGAATGCATTAATTACAAGAAAAAAAAAATAAGTCAGTGTTGGGATATCAGATTCCATCACAAAATTACCACTTGATCTGAATCTTTTCATACATGAACACCTTTTTGTTTGTTTTATGGGGGGTAATCACAATGATTAAGATATTAGTGCAGGCACATTTGAGTGAGAGTAAGCTTCCATATGAAATACACTTGCCTCACAGGTGTAGTAATTATGCATAGCCCACAATCCATTATTCACCTCAAGCCTTTTCCTTTTCATTACTAAAATGGAATATGAATAGCTCGCTGATATCACTTTTGGTTCTAAATTACTGAAACGACAGCGGTAGAGAAGCTACAGATGCTAAATGCTAAATAGTCTCCAATGCTATTGACCCAGATATGTAGGAATATTTTGTAGCTTAGCTGATAGTTCTGTAACATGAGGGTATGATTTGTGGTGGTTTGGATCACTCTTAATGAGAGGAAACAGCAGGATGGAGACAGATAGCTTTTTAAGCAGCCCTTTATTGTTCTCGACACTTTTAACACAACATCTTCACAACAATACTTCCCGCCTCTAAGCTCACATGTGACTGAACCAACCAATCTGAAGCTAATAGGACTGAGTCTGAGGTAAATCTGAGAGAAAAAATAACAGTGCAAACATAAATATGTAAATAGTCAGTCAGTGAGGAGCAGCATCCCTCCCAATCTGAGTAAATGTCATCTGCATGCGATCTGCAATTTTTTCAAGAATGTGCTGAGCATTCGTGAGAGACCATCAGCGGCATCCTCCCGTAGCACTGATGCTACTTTGACTGAGTGTGTCACATTGTCTTGCATGGTTCTGAATTGAAGCAATGCCATTTACTAAGTAAACGATCTTTCATGTTGTGTGCATTTAATCTTTTTTGTGGACCAAATGTACCACGGTTTTTGCTGAAATATAATACACTACATTTTTTCTTATCAGGGGCACTGAACATTACCTGCATTTGTTTCCCTGAAGATGTTGTTTTTCACAAAGCCTAACCATTCCCCAAAACAGACGTGAACCAGTGATCTATTGAGACATGCTGTAACCCGAAAGAAGGGCTGTTAATTGCAAATACCTTTAAAGCTGCAATACGAAGAATTAGAAAGCTGCACTAATCATAATTTTGTGGTTTTAGGGCACTGCTCATCAATTCCTTTTCCAGCTGTAGCAGACTGCTTTTTTGTTTGTTGTCTTTTTGTTGTTGTTAATTACCTGCCCAGCACAAAAAGTGGACTATGGCTTAATTGTTGTTGGGGCGGCTGTGGCTCAGATGGTAGAGCGGTCGTCCACCAACTGGAAGGTTGGCGGTTTGATCCCAGGCCCGTAGTTGACATGTCAAAGTATCCTTGGGCAAATACTACACCCTGAGTTGCCCCTGGTGGCATAGCCATCAGTGTGTGAATGTGAGTGAATGAAGCTGATGAGCAGGTGGCACTTTGTACAGTAGCCTCGGCCACCAGTGTGTGAAAGGGGTGAATGTGACTTGAGCATACAGCACTTTGAGTGGTTGCAAAGACTAGAAAGACGCTATATAAGTCAGTCCATTCCATTTCCATTTGTTACAGCTTGCTCCACTACCCTCAAGTGGCCGAAACATTCAGTTCATGCTGCTTTACGTGAATTATATTGAAGAAGAGGTGACAACAGAAAAGATATGCCCCTCGCACATTCTTTTGAAGTGAATTAAGTATGTACCACCAACAGCTGTTTTAAAATAAATCTTACTCTCAAATTTGCAGCCTTGTAGTTAGGTTCTCTTAATTCTCTCTGTGAGCACCCATTTTGTATGTCAGTGTAGATGATCACATGACACCGCTCTTAACATTAACCTGTGTATCTTATTATATGACTTTGCTGTTATCTAATAGTTATTCTATTGCCATCTCAGCAAAGCAGCAAATAGAAAATTATGTAGATTTTATGCAAACATATTTTGCACACACTTTTTATATTATGCATCACCAAATTAACATAAGTGTAACAGGAGTTCTACAGGCAGAATATAGATTTCAGCACTTGTTACTGGTGTTTCCAGAAAGTCATTCAATCAACAACCTTCTGAGAGTCAGGGGAAAAAAAAGACTATCATAAGCTTGACAACAGAAGCATTTGGTGCAGGGTTAGTGCATTGAATTGCATTTCATAAAACAAGTGTTCATAACACTGCATCCACCCCCTGAAGTCTGGAACATGACTTGAGTGATAACCATGGCAAAAGCTCAGTTTGTCCAAGATGAGAAGCTTACTCCACTGATATACGATCTCACTGAGCTATTCCAATGATATCTTGTCATACAAAGCTTTACAGGGTTTAGTAGCATCTTTCTCTGCACTGCGTACTCGCACTGCATCCCCACACCCCAGGATGAAAAGCCATGTTCCCGTGCCTTTCTCTGCCACACAGGGATTCTCAATTCATCTGTGCCCTCAAAGTGGAAATTGGCAGACTGTGGACTTGGTTGTTCCTTGCTGGCATATATTGAAAGACAGACAGAAGTGTATGGCCTTTGGAGATTTATCCAGCTGTCTCATAAAAAAAACGAAACAAAAACTACTTTTGCTGTTATTATGAGGGCTGTAGAGGAGACAACTTGACTCATAAAATTAAGTATCTTCTCTCTGCTGGCTCTCAGAGAATTTTACATTGGCATCCAAAGACAAAGACGACAGATTCTGAAATTGTGGTATTTTTGGTATTTTCATTACTACTTTTTCATTTTTGCAGACACCTGTATCCACATTCCAAGCCAAGATGAGATAGCGAAGACTAGTTTACAAAGTCACATTCACAGATTAGTTATCATCACTATAAGAATGCACATTATCCAGAATGAGATGAATGGGTTTTGGAAGGAACATTCTTGCCCATTCTTATCTCATCATGTGAAAAATTTGCTTCATCTTTTGCCTGAATGCAGCTCACCTATTATGTGGCAAAATCAGACTTCATAGTTAAAATAGCTGTTTCAGTGATTTTAAGATGGTAAATCAGAAA
>JBCAUF010000476.1:20956294-20979704 GCA_038406115.1 Haemulon aurolineatum
AACAATTTTGAGAAAAAAAAGGAAAAACAAAGATTGAACACAACATTTTCTTTTTCTTGAGCCTCTACCTCCCCAAAAAGTCTGTCCATGCTCAGAGAGAACTAAATGGTAATTTATTTGCCTGTGCATGGCTTATTGCCAAACAAAATGAAGACACATTTATTTGTGCAAAGCCTATGCCTTAAGACACGACACGTATTTTTCATTTAAAAAATCCATATTTTGTCACCTTTATCAAATCTTGTGTGTTGTTTGTGATGAAAAGTAGGAGGTAATACTGCAATACTGTATAAATGAGGTCAGAAGAAAGAAAAAATACTTTAAAAGTATTATGTCAGTCAAGTATTTCACTTAAATTTTTATATATTAGAATTTTGCACTGAAAAAATAACTATTATAAGAACAGGAGGAGAAGGAGAGATGAGGCATAAGATGTGTATCAGTGTTCTTGCACGTTATGCCTCAGGTCACATGAAACTGAAACCTTCTAATACCTTAGTTTGTTTTGTTTGTTTGATTGCGAAAACGATTGAGTGTATGGAATCATACTTGACACCCTGATTTGTGTTTTATACTGAATCATGCCCTAACTGTATCAATACGCTCCTATTTACTGTAGTCCTCGCAGTGCTGTTAGTAACCACTAGTGGTACTCCAACTATATGCCTGCAGCTAAGAACTGTGACTACTTCTTAAACTCATATTGACCCTATAACCTCAATTCAATTGAACAAAAGAGTTCATTCATCTGAACATCTCAATTAAAGCTTCTGTGCTGTCTCTAGCTGTTTGAAGTTTCTGCCAGCAGTGGGTCAGCCAGCCAGATCTAGAGCGTCAGGTCCCAGTGTGCCGTAGGACATACAATATATATACATACAGTATAGTATCTACAAGTATATACAATATACAAACATGTGAAACAGGCTAACCCCCTAGACCTTGAATAATGAAGTCCTGCATGTGTGTGTGTGTGTGTGTGTGTGTGTGTGTGTGTGTGTGTGTATAGTCTTGAGACCTGCCTCAGAAATGGGGTTTAAACAAGAGCAGATCGAGTCTGACTGAAGGAAACTGCTGTTGCATTACTACTAAAGTTACTTTTGGTATCATGCAATGTTAGCCCTCTGCTAAGATTACAACTGTGCCTTTCCGCTGCCTTTTATGACCACCACAGTTACCACTGCTGCTTTTTCCATTATGTCACTTGCCACACCGCTGTTGATGACGAGCGTCATCATTATCAGACTCACAGACCGCTACATGAATGGGGCAAATATTATCTGCCAATTTCAGCTTCTAAAAGAGAATATACACAGTCCATGTTAAAGGAAGTGCAGTAAAGAAATGTGAAAGATACTGTACACTGAAGTTATTTTAAAACAGTGCTGCAATTACATGTATTGTCCACTAGAGCTGACTGACAAGTTTATTTTTTCACAGTGCTGCTCAGTATATATCTTGGTTATAAATGTTTGATCAGGAAAAAATAAAAAATAAAGCATTCATGCTAAAAATGGTATGTTATTTTACTTCTTGAAGTCTGACACATTGATTTTAGCCACATAAATACAGTGTCGGTACGCATTATTAACAGGACATGACTAGATGACCATTGATAATGATCAGTTCCTTTAAAAAATGTGTTTTTGTCACACGTTTGCCAAATTGTTGTAAATAAGCATGACATTAATAAGTGCAAGATGTGCAAAAAAAAGAAGAAATATTAATTAAAAAAAAAAAAAAAATGTCACTTCATGTCCCTGAGTGCACTGCAATCCCAATAGAAATATGCCACTTTAAACGTGGGCTATATGCCAGTCATGCTTTGGTCGCCGCAGGGACATAACCTGTCTGCAGCCTCGGGAATAAGAGGGCCCCTTGTAACCTAATCGATTGCCGAGCAGAGAGAGAGGCAGACTGGGTCCACACTCTGTGATCGGCTGTGTCAGACCAACTTCCCAGAATAGCAACTCGGGCGGGTTGTCTGCTCTGCTCTGCTCTGCTCCGGAGGAGGAGATGGAGGAGGAAGTCAGCGGCGGATTTAACAACTGTTGCTTTTGCTGCTGCCGTTGCTGCTGCTGCTGCGGAACCAAACTACCTTTCAGTCCGCGCTGCATGGCGCATGTCGGGCTAGAATGAAAGCCTATTCCAAGCCGAGACATTCAGTCGGGATCAATGTGCAAGTTCATGGGATTATATAAACTCCTACGTGTTTAAGGTAAATAAAAAAAGGAGAGCGAGGGAAGCATTAAGTGCATGAATCGGTTTCCTGTGTGAACTAACCATAACGTTGCTGCTTTAATGTAGCCATTCAGCGTTATTCGACTGTCAGCAGGCACACAGACGCTTCAGAGCTGCTGGAGGCGCTTGTCTGCGGCAAAGGCAGACAAGGAGCGTCTGTCTGATGAATGGAAAGCCAGACACGGGCTCTGCTGTAGACTGCGGTGATCGGGTAACCTGTTGAATTGCATCTGTCAGTCAGATCCAAGCCATGCAGGCGAGCACGGCCGGCGAGAAGAAGAGCGAGAGAGAAAGGGAGAGAGAGAGAGAGGGAGAGAAAGAGCGATAGAGAGAGGGAGAAAAGAAAGAAAATCACTTAACACGAGAAACACTGCGCGTTGCAACAATAACAACAAAGTGGTTTGACGGTTTTTTGCAGCCGATGGTTATTTCCAGAGATGCACTGTTGCCTGTCAGGTGGAAATGCACCCTGTACTCTGCTGCACATCAGGGAAATAAGAGTTTTCCCATCTTTATTCTGCTGCTCACACGGGTTAAATTTTTAATTCGGCTATCTAAATTCACCTCGTAAACACACGAGGAAGTATTGTGCCACAAGTGGCCTACAGTATGCACTGAGAAGAGGGAGGAGAATTATTTTTAATTGCTGAAAATTCTAACGTGATTGTTTGTTTGTTTGTTTTTTTCTTTGTCGTATTTTTTCTTTTTCTCTTTGGTTGGAATGTCTTGTGAAGGGAGGAGGCTCATCCATCAGTTTACCCACCGTTTTATTTGCCACTACACCACATTATTCCCATACCCCCGTAGGGAGCAGTTAAAACGCGCGAGGCTCTCTCTCAGCTCGACCTTGAGTCACGTCTCCTCAGTTGATTTTCAACACCGCCTGCTCACGGATTTCCAGCCTGTTGAAAATAGCTTGGCTGCTCCCTGCCGCTATGGGTAATTCCTTAGGAACCGGTGGATCCAGTTTGATCCATCCCTCTTTCTTGCCTTTACCAACTTGTCGAGTCTTCCACCCTCGGCGTTCCCACCGCAAAAGTGATCACCTTGTGCGTCTCGGCGACCAGTTGCGTGACTTCTGGTGAAATGTCGCAAGTTTGAACCGAGTGCGAGTCGAGCTCGACGGGACGGTGGTGTGTCGCTTTTTTTTTTAAAGTGGAAAAGTCGACGGGACGCGCGCAGACGAGGCTTTGACGCAGCCACGGTCACCTGTTGGACTCGGTAGATGCGCTCCTCCTCAACTTTTCTCTGCTTTTCGTCACTGGCTCAGATTGATTGTCAGGTGTGTTTCGTCTGTTCACGAAACATGCCGGAGAAAAGTGTTTTCTTTCATGTGTTTGCGAGAGACCACTGGACCAAATAGGTAATTTTGATTTTTTTTTGTTTTGTTTTGTTTCTCCTAAGGGAGGTGGAGATAATTTACCACCCCCCCCTCCTCCCTCCATCCTTGACTGAAATTACCAACTAATTTTGCACAGGGGAGACGCTTCAAGGTAATTAAATCAACCTTTCAAATATATGTATTACTTTCTTTCGCGTTTCACTTTTAATTCTAGTCACTGGAATCTAAAAAATAAATGACTCTCCAACTTTCTGTGTCTGTAAAGTGACCGACATGCCATCCTACAGCTACAACAGAGGGAGGCTAAATTAAGAACCCAGACCATCAAGAAATTTTCAGCTGGCTATGAGTCAGATTACCGTCATCTTTTCAGTAAGCTGCTGTTGGAAATTTATTCAGTCCAAAGAAAGTAAATAATGACTGAATGCATTCAGCAGTCTGGGGATGTGACACCATCAAAAGAAAACGCTCCTGCATGACACTTTTGAGTCGTCTTTTTTAAAACTGAAAGGGTTAAGCCTTCTGTTCTTCAAGGAAGCCAGCAGTTGTGCTGTGACATAATTCAAAAATTGTTAGGCCTATTTATTTAAATACTGAGTCAATCGCACATCTCTAATATTCTCCTAGGGGTAATGTTATTAAGATTATTAACACATTTGCTTTTTTTGTGTTGACTTTAACAAGTCTTGTACACATCACAAGTCAAAGATGGGTCAGTAAAGATGGACCAAATTTCAGTTTGCAATTCATAACAATTATAATCACCTTAAAGGGAACTTACAACTTCGTTACAACTTTCTTAAACCCGGAGAATGCATCGGTGTGCAATTTCAAGTTGACGTTACTCAGCGTTTTGTTAGGTTGGTCAGTCTAATACCAGTTTTGCACAAAAAGTTAAACTGTAACCTGAATTCAGTGATTAGATCTCCACCCCTTTATAAAGCACTACAACTCTTACCATGTCACCGTAGAGAATGGCTGCATTTATATCTGTTCTTTTGCCTGTTAATACTGACACTATGGCTTAGATAACCAGTCACATCATTTCTGCCTGAACAAGAGTTGGGTCTCATATGTGAAATGCGAACCGTAATCGTGCGTTGTGTCTGTGAAAGTAAACATGCACAAAAGTGAGAGACCGTGCCAGCTATAGTTTAACTTCTATTTAGATGAGTACATTTTTAGAGAGAACATGAAACTAAAACACGGCTGTTCACACAGTCAAAATAGTTCATAGAGCAGTTTGCTAAATTTACGTGACTACTTCTCTGATAAGAAAACTGCACACACCAGAGTCTCTATTGTAATGCCCCTCTGCACACTGAAAACTATGCATCTAAGGCTGCTTAACGGCCTCCCGTTTGGGTGTTAATACAGTTTTGAACTAGTAAATCGTTTACAGGTGTGTAGTGTTTTTATGAGTACTGACCAAGATTCAATGTTGAGGCGCATGTCGTTGTTGCACACGATTTATCAGAGCTCAGGCTGCACAGCTTTTTGAAAAACATTTGTTTTACAGTGATCGCAAAAGTCACAGCAATATTTCTTTTTGTTCCCTGCAGCACTCCCTGCAGCACTTGAAATGGAGGCTCCCGATGGCTACTGTGCTAGTAAGTATATCGCTTCCACACTTCAGTGCATACTGACACTCACTGACCCATACTTTACACCCAGAGACAGAGTTTATGCAGTATATCTGCGTGTCTGTCTGAGTGTGTGTCTGTCTTTTGTTGTATCGGTGATACTGATGACGATGATTGCACCTTTGTGTTATTATGTTATTGTGACTTTGGTGTTGCTAACTTATTCCAGCTTTCGTTTTCCAACTTTTTGATACAATGCTGATGCAAAAAACAACATTTTTGCAATCACAAAACTATAAACATTTCAAGGGATTTCCCCCTAGTGCAGCCTTTTTCCTGTTCACCTCTTAAGGTAGAGAAAATGATGCATTAGCAACATCCTGTTCAATGCAGCAGATACTGGATATGCACTTTGTGGTGCTCCATTGCCCTTTGCTGGTTTCCTTTGGGCAGATCTGTTGAATATCTTCCCTGCCTGCCCTGTATTTCGCTTTGATATGCTGTTCTAAAAGCAGGTAGAATGTTTATGACATCAGCGGGGATTTTAGCTCTCCATTGGGGGTTTGTGCATATAGGAACACTTGGCAGGCGGGGTAGGGGTGGTGGTGGAAGGAGAAATGGAGGCTCTTCCTCTCCTTGTCCGTCTGTGGGCTTCTGAAAAGATAGCTTTGAAACAAATGACTGTCCGTTCCGTTAGCACAAATCTGTGGAAAACGACTTTGTGGAATGCAACAGTTTGCATCCCCACTACTCCTATGTGTTTCACAGTATGCTCAATACATTGGCAAGGCACTGCTGATGATGAGAGAAGATTTAGGTCAAACATATAACACACAAGTGTTCTCTTGTGTGTTACTCTCTCTTATATACATATATAGTATCCTACAACAGTAGCCTGTCATTCATGCACAACTATATTTACATTGTGCTCACCCATGACAGTATACTATGTATGTATGTACTGTATGTATGAAATAAAAATAGTACATGTGCCGCATGTCAAAAAGGCAAATGTATGCGACAAGGAGTGTCAAAGTTTGTTCAAACTGACCATGAAGGAAATTTTAGAGGTGGCAAATAAAGTCACTCAGAAGCACAAAATGAGGTAAAGATACATCGAAAACGTGTCAAATTAAGTGACAAAGGTATTCTTATTCAAGGCTCTATGAGTGGTGTTGCCAGATTTGATAAGAATAGAGTAGAATCTGTTTTGGATGGCTTACAATAACAAGGGCTACTTTTGACACCATGCTGGTGATTTCCCTTGACAGCAAAATTGTAGTCCAATGAATCGGCCCTCTCTCTTCGACGGTTATTGTTGGTTACAAAGTCATAGCTCTGTGACAAAAGCTTGCATGTGCTCAAGTGATAGCTTTTTATTTTGAATACGACATTATTCAAAAGACTTTATAGAGATTATTTTTCATTGCCGTAACGTCAAATGTAGGGTGTCATTACGCATAGAATTAACTCACGCATGTTGAACCATAGAACATACTGTAGCAGGGAGCAGCCAAACTCAATTATTTCAGTTCCTGATCGGCTTACGGCTGTTCAGAACACGCGGTGCACGTTAAGAAGAAGGGAAGGTAAAATTTGTGAAGAACCGCAGCAACCTTGCCACTGCATTGCCAAAACACTGCGTCTTTAAATGCATCGTGGCTAGATTTGAATACTACTTACAGCCCAAGGATAGCAGTGGCATTGAGCAGGTACAAGCTTTGTTTTAATCATGAATCAAGTATTGAAGCTTCCTTCCTGTTTAATCAACCGGGCCTCCATTAAACACTCTTCTCACACTATTATTCTTAACCACACTCGCTGTTATTGTCACAGTCAATCGCGCAGGTTACTGTGTTCACACAGTTACACGTTTTCTCACTCAACACACACAGCTTTTCTCTATCACACACGGCATCATAATTTATCACACGTGCAATCATTCACACTCACCTAAACGATACCACTCTCTCTCTCACGCACCTTATTGTATTTCAAATACACCACAAGGCTATTTCACATGCTTCTTTTCGCATAGATGCATCATAACAGCAATTCTGTTTTTTCTTTAGTCATTCCTCGCTTAGAGATTTTCTTTTCAATCTCTCTCACACACACACACACACACACACACACACCCCTTTGTTTTTAACGTGATAGTTGTTTTTCATCCTCGCTCTTATAGGTGGCCAACAAAGACTCAAACATAAGGCAACAGGCGTAATTACAAACTCATCATGAAAAAAATGAGATGACGTAAATGTAACTGTCGGAGTTCCATGTGTTCACATTATACATGATTACTTCATGGGGTTTGGGCCTCCCCGCCTTCCCGTATTTTAAATTGAAATGCCAAATGCCTTATCAGCATGACTAATAGAGTATACATATTACTATGCATGACGACATTACTGTGCTTCATAGTAACCTATTCTTTAATGAAAGAAAAAAAATGATTTAACATTCAACAAATTCAGTAAGATTTTACATGAGTGAATACTATACAGGATATTATATAGAAACATGATTCAGTCATTCTCAAGAATACGTGCTGTGACATCCAGAGGTTATGTAGTTATGTGGCTGTTCACTTGGTCATTGATACTGACAAAATGGTACAGAATCAGACAGGGTAATAATGCTAAATTCTACATTTGACAGCTTCATATTTGAGTTCTTCTGGCTAAACCTACTTGGACAAACCGATAAAACAAAATATCCATCAAGTATAGGTTACTTTGAATCCACTTAGTTCTTTCTTTGATTTGCTTCAAGGTTTAACTGGGCTATTCCAACTTCTCTTCATCATCTTCCGGCGCTAGGTCACTCATGCTCAACGACTACCTTGCTCGCAGATAATTACATATCAGACAGTTTCCTGATGCAGTCAAACTATTTATGAGAGTGTTTGTCTTTTTTTTCTTTTCACACAGAGAGAAAATGGTATATAGTGGTAATGTTATTAAATAGTATGGCCAGGGGCAAACATCTCCTGTTAAATGTACAAAGCCAGTGGTAACACACAGATAAGATGAAGCAAATTTAAAAATGAGTTGAGTGAGTTCTGTGTCACAAACGACTTTTGTTATGAACCTTATCATATTCTTACACTGCACAGTTTCTGTTCATTGATGATGAAGATCCAGCTAAAGCAAATCACATTTACATGGGGTCCTGCACAATAATTTGGAAACTCAGTGTCTTGCTGGTTAATGTATGAAATTCAATTTCCTCATGGTATAAATTATTAGTTGTCTGCACAGGTGGACTGTACCAGGTTTGTCTGGGTCACCCCCACATGCACCAATATAGATTACCGTAAATGGAGCAGGGCACTCTATGGCTTTGCAGTTAACAGCAGGTGCTCCTGTAATACTTCTCTGTGTGTGTGTCCGGGTATGCGTGTCTTTGTGATATGAGTGTGAGTCTAAAGGAAGGTTCAGGGTTTGACAGGAAAAACCAGCTCCCATACGGTGCGTATCCAGCCAGCCAGAGAGGAGGACTTTGTCGCTCCAGAAAAGAGTCTCACACAGCTAGGACATAGGAGCTGTCTTTCGAGATGCAGCCATTTTGTGCATCGTATTCATTTCTGCGATCACAAGCAGGCAGATGGAGCTTGACATTGATTTAACTTATTGTCAGTGCATACAGCAAAGTGTCCCTGAACCTCGGTGCCATTTAGAGTCGCTTGTGCTCTCTTTTGAATAAGTTGTAAGACAAGAAATTGCCTTGACCCTCGTTAGATTCCTGGACGATGACTGTACTTCACAGCCCATACATTCATTTGTGGCATCACTGATGAAGTCAGCATTTATTACACCTACAAGTTTCTTATGTACACATTTGTTCCTTTCCATTTGTCAGCACACGAAATTATCCCAATTTGATGTGTTACTCAAAATACCTTTCCCCCCCGCAAGTGTCAACTGTTCATCTTGATCTCGCTGTTAATACAGGATTGACTCAGCGAATGCGGGGCACCTACGTGAAACCCTCAGTCCGTGCAAGTTCATTCGTGTAATTTAGTACATTATAAACGCTGTTCATGTTCCTAATGTATTAGACTTTCTTTTGCCAAACATTAAAAGTTTGATATCCTCATTTCAACAGGTTTGTATTCAAATAGATCCTCGATCTCCCCCTAAAACGTAATAAAATATATCAGACTTCTTCCTTCATTTGCCATTGATTTCCTAGACTTGACTTTTGTTGGCAAAAGTCTTAATTTGACATTTTTTTCATTATTAAATCTGAGAGACAAACACTGTAGTCACATTATTCATGAATCGGCACACACATGATAGCTTTTAAATAAATGACGAATGAAGAGTCCTTTCCTCCTCTCTAACTCTTAAAAAATTTTAATGGAGGGTTTTTATTTTAGCATTTGAATGAAGACAGCCCAAAACTGTTAATATATGCTCGAGACAACCTACCTATAGTGCTGCTAGGCAGTTGTCAGAGTCTGCTACAGTAATGGAAAATCCTTCATGACAAATCTGGGCCACTCCTGTCTCCAGGACAGCATTGCCAAGGGATAGCCAGCGTCGGTCACCTGAGATTTCCTCCAACCCCAACCTGTGCAACCCGAGCTCAGGCCCAGGGATTGTGTCATGGACAACGTCTCCCAGTATGCCCCACTCAGTTGGGCCGCCACTACAATGGAACAATACCACAGAAGAGGTTGTCAGACTAAGAGGAGCTGTCACAGCAAGCGAAGATCTGACACAGATTTCTTTTTCATGTATGAGGGATCGTTGCAGACATATTCAGCACCGACAAATTGTGACAAGGCCTTTCGTGTAACGGTTTCAGATGCAGCACTTAGCACATTCCTTTGATTTTCATTAAACTTCCTTGGCTACGGCCATTGCTACATCAAATTTAGAAGTATGAGGCGGTCTGTTTTCATTATAATGGACACTTTAATGTTTTGTTGTGGTTATCAGCTGTCGGGTTGCTCGCGAAAACATTTATTGTGCTGCAGGTGAATGACGGCTCAGTGTGGCTCCTAAGGGATCTGACACCTGGGTCAGCAGGGGTGGTTGCCTGTTGCCACTGTATTGTTCTTGTGACCCTGACGGGGCCAGGGTGTAAGGGGATAAGGGATTGGTTTGCTCTCCCTCTAAGTGGACACAGGGGCTATCCATAGCCTGGGTTCTGTACAGACTGCTGAGAGGATGCAATCTGATCCACATTTGCTGGACATCAGGATCCCATAGGTGCATAAAGACAGATCAGTTAGTTGTCTTCTCAATTCGGTATGGTGACCTCCATAGTGACCATCCAGGTTTGGCTGAGAAGGTGATCTGAGAGGGATGACATTAATCGCTTTCAACTATCTGTATGAAAGTGTCCCAGAAATATTTTAGTTAGTTGTGAGTGATATCACAGTCTGTAAAACACAAAATTCGGACTTTTTAAAAGCTATTTTATTCGTCTCTTCATCCATCAACATCATCTTCTTCTTTGAAATATGAGCCCTTTTCATTACATAGTGTATATAATGTAAAAAAAAAATTTATTAATTAAATAGAAAATAGCTTTTTCTTTTCATGAAACTTCATCATACTGTATGTGTGTACAGCACAATGAAGATTGCAATGTTTCTGTTTGTCTCCCAGGTAACGGCCAATGCTCTCCCGGTGAGGACAACTCGAGGATGTTGGCGGATATGTCAGCATCTAATGGACAGACAGTTCCTCAGGGTCCTAATTCCCCCAGTGGTGAGTGCTCAGTCAAGAGATGCACATTTCTGCTGTCAGTGAAGAGCAGCTACAGTATGCACACACGCACACACACACACACACACACACACACCCACACACACACACACACACACACACACACACATACACACACACACACACTTCACTGAGCACCTCCACTAAGCAAATGTGCACTTCAAACGTACTAGATCAGGTAATCCTGATCATTGTATCTTGTCTTGTCTTATGAAACTAGATGCTTTCATAATAAAAGACCTCCTTGGAAAGAATGATTGTATTTCCCCTGAACTGCTGGAAGCTGTCCCTTTAAAGGTCCACTGTGAATGATTTTGGGGGATCTATTGGCAGACGTGGAATGTAATCATAACTCAGTTTCCATTAGATAGTTCAATCACCTTAAAATAATAATCATTGTCTTTTCATTACCTTAGAATGACTGCTTTATTTCTACAGAGCAAGTCCACCATGTTGTACCACAATTTTTCTACCGTAGCCCAGGATGGACAAACCAAATAAGAGAGAGTCTATTGCTTTTAGTGTGCCCACCGTAGTTTTTCTCCATGCTTGGCAGGGGAGGATAGTTATTCAGTTGGTTGAAATCTGCAACCTTGTGCGAGGTTCCACTAAATCCTGCACACTGGTCCTTTGTTATGAAGTAGGTAGAGGATGTGTTCAGTCTGGATTGGTTGCAATGGCAAATGAACAAGGTAAGGTTGGTTGTTTGCCGTCCTTGGTGTGCAATTATGTGTGTGAAACTACGAAGTATTTTGCATAAAATCACTTCAGAATGCAGTTCACAAAGTTAAAAAAATAACATGGTAATAATCAGGGACAAACTTGGGATGAATTCCTGTCTTTAATAAAGAATTTGAGAATTGCCAAAAAAAAACAAAAAAACAAAAAAACCAACCCAAAAATTGCACCATATTGCACTTGCACTATATTGCACTTACCTAGAAGTGTTACTTGGTTCCTTTTGGTCTATTGAGCTGATGCCTTAGATTAGCTCTGGCAATGTCACTGTGAAGCAGCAAAGTAAGAAAGGGGAAACTGGGTAAGACGAGGTCGCTAAGTGAGAAAAAGGGAAGCTTGTTTCCCACAAGTTTTGAGATATAGGGAGGTGTGCTGGGCGATGGTTTTCACAGGGAGATACTCTTCACCGATAAGAGCTGTTGTCATTCTGGAAGTTGCCTAACATCATTTGCTATTTGAGGTTTTGTTACAAAAGAAGGGCTGCATCACATCATCTGTTGAAAATGAGCATGAAGTGCTGTCAAATTTCAGCCGAACAATTACACTTGCAAGCTTGAACACAAGCCATACAGCACTTGTATTGCTATTATGCACTCTGTCTGGTTATAGAAGAAGAGTAGAATTACACCCTTTGGGCGACAGGTGGTTACGGGCGACAGTTTGGGTAGTAAGAGTGACACGATGATAAGTTGCTTTCAATCAACCTCTCAATCCGCTGTGATCTTTCTGCCTGACTTTTGAAGGATTATGGGAAACTCAGATAAATCGCAGATTCTGCTGCATTGTGTCCGTAAGGGAGGGCTGGAAACGTACAAAACCCCCATCTTGATGAATTTCACCGCTGCTTTTGTCGCTGCAACCGTTTATCAAAAGTGTATCCTCATCGGACCACTCTGTGCATTCCACTCTGCCACACTGGAGAGACAGATGTAAAGACGCAAGGAGCTGAATAGCAAGGACGTTCAGGTCTGCTCCGTGTTGCCAGGATACAGCCGTCAAAGACGAGGCTCGATCGCAACGTGGGTATTGGGATAAGGGTTTTCTCTGTACAAACTGTGGCATTGGAAGCATACAGTACCAGATTAAAGAACACATTTGCTTTGTGGAGATTTCTCTCATGGTCTAGCCCAAATTTCTCCATCTATTTTACCAATCTTTGAGAGTTAAGTGGATGCAGTTTCAAAGTCTGAAGGGACAGTTGATGGCTGCAGTCAGGCTGGAGGCTTTGGTAAAACAACTACATATGCTCACACTCTGTTTACTGCCCTAGTAAATCCCAAAACAGGATAATCAGGATCAGTAAGTTCTGCTTGGATCGACTCCAGGTGTTTTTCCACACTACACTTAAAGCCCCCTTTATCCATTTTGATCCATTTACAAGACCAAGAATTGGTTGTTTTAGTGTAAGATGCTCCCATTTGTTGGCTCAGTACTTAATATGACTCTTGGAAATTGTTTGTCTCAGCTGCAGTGTGAACAAAGTCAGATCCACAGGAGGGGATCAAGTCAAGTTTTGCTATATGGCCCAGAATCGCAAACGTGTTTCAGAGGGCCGTCTAAAAGACATGATTCATGCAACAAAAGCAGCTTAATTGCTGTGTGAAGCGTGCAAATGGTTTTGATCTTGCTGCGTGTGACAGTTGTACAAAGACTAAACAAATCGAGCACAAGAGGCTGTACTTGTGACACGCTGCTTTCTGCCTGATCACGGCGTGCCTTTTGTAAAATGGTAAATTTGCCGTAGATTTGTGTGTAAATGGCGGGGAGTAGGCCACATTTCGAGACAGAACTGTTTCATTAGAGTGACAGAATGATGTGCCGATTACCCGAACCGGCAATGTTTTGGCTTTGAATTTGGTTGCGTGTTTTGAAACCTTAGTTTCTGGTGGACTGAACAGTGCACATTACATTCAGTCCGAGAGATAATCGGGACGACTGCAGGTGAACGAAACTAGGTGTAGCTGTGTATCGCTATCATCTGGATCATTATTTTGACATTCAAGTGTTACTAATTGCTGGTGACTGATAACTAGAGACTGCAGGTGGTGAATAGTTTCCCGCCACAACCTCCCACACACTCACACCCACACACACATACATACATGCGCACACGCGCACACACACATGCACATACACGCACATACACACACACACAATTAGACAATCTTTTGCCCCTGTCATCCAGCCAGTCTCCCACTGCTTGTCAGGTGTAAGCTACAGGGCCTCTGGCACTCCCTTTCTCCCCAGGGACAGCCAGGAACCAGACCAGCCTGTTTCTCTTACTCTCACTTGTCAGTGTGTCAGTCCATCCTAATTCTGTCTACGAGTTGAGTTGCTAAGTTACTAAGGTGCCCCCTCCACATTCTCATTTAATGATATATTATTTCACACAGCTAGCCCACATAAGTCACCCTATTTCCATTGCAGTTAAGCCCATTACACCTTGGGCCATTCCAGTCCATCCTGAGACCAACACAGTTCATCTCAAGTCTTTACAGTGTATCTAAAAACAGGCCAAGTCATTCAACCCAAGTCCAACCTATTGTTGTTATTGAGAAAACTTGTGTTATCTGAATGTGGAAATGTAAAGATGTTTTTTCTCAGGAATGCCATCGTTTTGTTTTGTTTTCTGTCTTTTTGTTTTACAGAACTGACAATTAAGCAAGAGGAAGAAACAGCGGAGGAGGCTGACAACAGAAGCCCAGCACTTGAAGAAATGAGCCAAACAGGGGAGGAAGAAGTAGCATTGGAGGAGTCCATGACTGACAGTCCAAACAATGCACAGGATGGATTATCTGGAGCAAATGTGACAGCTGACGCAGGAAGTCGACAACCAAACGGTACCAATCATTATATTTCCAAATGGCATTAAAGAAATGGTATAATTATCACAATTATTTTATGTACGTCTTTGCACCTTAACAATCTACTTAGGATTTTTCGCTTTCTGTTGATTAAAATCAGGGCGGTGTGTACATTTCCCATTCCGTAGAGTGAGTCAGAAATCATTTGTTTTCCCCAACAGTGGGTGTGGAGCGCTTTCTGTCTTTTTTTTTTTTGTCTGAGTTTTGTTGAAAGACAATAGCTTAGACTTGGAATTATTATCAGGGAAAAAATATCCTTGGAATCCTCCGCAACCTGTTCCAACTGACGCCATGACTACTCTGGTTGTCACAGCATTAGGATCATATTTCTCTTTTCCAACTGGCTGCAGATCAAAAGATTTTCCATTACAGCAGAAGAAGACAGTAGTTGTGAGTTGCTGTGAAGTCAGGAGTGTACTGAACAGTACTATTCCACATGATACCGTCCACCATTCACTCGGTTCTGGAGAGACAGACAGGTGCACACTCCCATTTAAAATACTGCGTTCATTGTGAAAAATACACAGGTAATGCAAACGTGAAGGAAAGGTGCAAGTTTTCCAAATTTGAGTTAGATTGAATTTAACTAGAGTGCTGGCATGAGAGCTATATACATTTAGTTCAAGTTTAACTTCGTTTAAAACCGTCCAACTGAAGTGATTTTTTTCAAAACAAGACCGTTCACTTTACTCAAATGAATTCATGAATGGGATATTCAACTACTGTACCTGAGCTGATAGAAACATATTTCTTTTTCCTGTCTGTAATAGATACAGAACAGGGTCCATTATTGTGATGGGAGATTGAATTTTACATTTGTTTAGTTTCTTGATTGCTATTATAATCACAGAAGTAGTTCACACAGTCATATGACATGTGAGGAGAATTTCTGTTTATGTGATATTTAATTTCAAAAATACAAAGCAACTATCATTGTACATTCATCTGTCAGTTAAATGAGGTAAACGAGTTCAGTAAGAGACCAAAAAAGAAAATCATCTGCAGGGTTCTTGATACTTTCTAAAAACATCTCCCACAATGAGTGTGGTATTGACTTCCTGTGTCTGCCTCTATCAGGTGACAGGCCGTTCCAGTGCAACCAGTGTGGCGTCTCGTTCACCCAGAAGGGAAACCTGCTGCGACACATCAAGCTGCACACGGGCGAAAAACCCTTCAAATGCCCCTTCTGCAGCTATGCCTGCCGGCGGCGCGATGCCCTCACCGGTCATTTGCGCACTCATGCTGGTAAGACTCCTCCTCGCCGCCTTCTCTTCCATTTTTACTCATCTAACTCTGTTACCCAGAAGAGGCTTCATTTCATTCATCAGAAATGCTTCAGAGATCTGCTGGGAAAAAAAACAACCTATGGTGCTTTTAATACTGGGGTTGAATATATTTATTTGGATAGATTCAGTTAAATATTTGAGACAGATTCCTGCTAAAAAAAGAAAAAAGAAAAAAAAAAGATAATTCCAATATTGTCCTTGTGTTACATCCACACTCTCGCCCACTGCTAAGTGTATGTGCTTCATCATCCCAGTGTACCTTTGGCTTCACGTAAGAACCTTGAAAAATACTTTGTTCCTTTGGAAATCAGTGATCTCTGGCCTAAAACGTACACACGTACTGTAAGGAGGAATGTAAGAGGCCTCGGCCTGGTGCCAGTCTTTGAAATAACTGCAGTTTTTCAACTTTTAACCATCTACAGGCTTTGAAAGTATTGGTATTGTTGTTGGATAGACATAATGGTGTTTTTTTTCTGTTGTTTTTTTTTTTTTATGTCAGTATTATAGAAAGCACTGTGAGTGCTCTGTGGTTAGGTACCAAGGACATGGTGTTCCTGAGTTGGTTGACTCGCTAAGGAGAAAACTATCTGTCTGTTGAGAAACACATGGGGAGCGCTGCCTGTGTATCTCAACTGTAACCCACTTTCCTATCAGAGAGGATGTGCTCGCCCCTCTTTTGCTCCTTTGAAATCAAGGTCAGACAATATCGTCACTTCTGCCTGTGATTCCCCCACGGGGGTTACTCATACACAGTTCTCTTTTTAGATATAGGTAACGTGCGTGTGTGTGTGTTTGGGTGTGCGTCCATGTGTTTGTGTACAATTTTGTCCTGTTTGCATGTCTGTAACTGCTGCCTCAGTTGCTACTCGCATACTTACATTTTTATCTGTTTCTCCACATCTGTCTTCCATCATTGGCCATGACCATTTTCCTACTTTCACTTCCTCTATTGTTCAGCTCAATTTGTTTCTCACATCCCCCAACCCCCTGTTCTCCCATAAAAACACGATTGCTGAGTTACACCTGCCTTCCTCTCATCGTTCGGTAGGAATTGTGATGAATCTAATGTTGTCTAGCTGTGCCGTCCTGAGGCTCTTTTACGTACAGGGACTCGCTACTCGGTTGCTGGCTCTTGCCTGGTGTCCTGCCAGAGAGAACAGGTGTAGCCAAAAGAGGAATACAGCATTGAAAGAGAGGTCAGGCAGTGGAAAAAAGTACGACTGAGAGACTAAGAAATGGTAAAGAGAGGTAAAACAGAAGTGTGCCGAGTTGGGCTACCGTCCTCAAGGCCAGGTGAAACGGCCATTCAGGCGCTAATTGATTGGTGGCAGGATAGTGCATCAAAGTCAGTGCTAGAGAGGCAAAGGATTTCACATTCTGTAAGATAGGAGGCTTAAGTTTGAGCAAGTTCCCGTTTATTAGCCAAATGCAATCAGTCAAGTGAGTCTGAGTGCACAGTGTGGATCATTTACATGAATAAGAATAGCGGCTGAAAGGTGGATTCTTCAGGTCCATCCAACATCTGCACAAGGTCTTGTGTGGGTGGTTATATAAATATGAAAAAGTAATAAAGTCCGTGTTGTGTATGCTACGTGAGAGAGTGCCGATATGAGCCGCTAAGGAGGAGGTAGCGATACTTGGTTGAACACTGCCTACTCCACTGTTCTAGTTTCACGGCTGGAAAGCAGCAAAGAAAATTATTTCCATGATGGCGTTTTCATTTTGAAGTTAGTCTCTCACTACCCAGAATGAATATTACTGCAATGACCATGCAGGCACACCTACCCACACTTGATAATACTGAAAGCTTTTGTTATTAGCCACCACGTTTTGTACCTGTTCATACTAAGAAAAAAAAAAAAAAAAGTTGATAATGAACCCTGGTTTCAGGTTCAGCCAATACATTGTCATTCGTAGACCACAAGCGTACTGAATGACAGATACAGCAGAAAAACTATTACCATCCCAGATGATTCACTATAAAAAGTGCCTACTGGTGCAAGATTGGCCATGTCATTCTGTAACGTGTGGGTTTTTATTTCACCGGAGCAAATCATAGAAGTAGTCTGGAGAATGTTACATTTACAGATAAAGAAATACGAGTTCTTAGTAACTTGTCTCCTTCTAACATAGTAAGTGCTTTTAAAAAGCAAAATTCTAAAAAAGAAAGAAACTCTCTCTGTGGGAGAAAGAGAAAGAAAGCTTATGTTCACGTGTGAACTATCACCTGCCTGTAAATGTGTATGTGTGTGAGTGAGTGTGTGTGTGTGTGTGTGTTACAACCTCCCTGCCTCAGACTGAAACGTGTCTGGTTTCTCTGTTCTCACAGTGAGAGCACATCTTCTTCGAGTAATAGCCGTCACCATTTATGCCAGTGAATGTCTTACTACATCATACTGCTAACGATGGTGTCTGGGTCACATTGGTTGCTTGTGTGGCCTCAGGTTCACTCATCGTGAGTCATTGCATTAGTTTTGAGAGTACTCTTTCACAGGACACAGACCTGTTTACTCAGTGTTTGGCTGCATGGGATTTTCACTTTAATACAGTATGTTGCAATTGCATTATTTTTTTTTTACACATTTTTACTTCAACTTTTACTTCAATATAGAGGCAGCTCATGTAGTTTCATTGTACAAAGGTGGTGACACCAGTTATCCAAGCAGCTATTGGCCTATCTCTACTGTAGAATTTCCCATTTTTCTAAAATTCTTCAATCCTCAGTCACAACTACACTTGTTCCTGGTGGGTAATAACCATAACTGTCACAGTTGGATGTTGAACAGATAGAAGGCTCGCCAGGCCTGATTGGCTTGCCCCGCGACATAAAGATGTAAAGGATACGTCTTCATGTTTCCGCTTGTCTAAGTAGGAAGGAATTGAATGAAATAGAAATGGCACAATGAATCACACCCCACCTCCATAGCAGTTTGAGATTTGGAGTTGAGTTTCCTACCACCACTATGGGATGCACTATCAACTTCGGTACTCGCTCACGCTGCTCCACAGTAGTGGGAGTTACACTATATGTTTCAGAGACCAAAGCAGGCTTCATTGTGCAACTACCTCTGTCGCCCACAGCAGGCCTTTGTGTCTGGCAAAAGTCGTGTGGAATCCTCACACTAGTAGTGGAATATCCATGATCTCAGAGGCTGGTTTGTTTGTAGTGCTGACTGTTCACAGTGTTTACTACTACGCACCACCTGAACACTGCAGCGGGGTTGCGCTATCTCATTGGACGCTACCCACTCTCTTTGCCTGTGCAGCGGTGAATGAGGCTAATATTCTCCTCCTCGATTGTCTTCACTTTTAGTTGGCAAACCACACAAGTGTAATTACTGTGGGCGGAGCTACAAGCAGCGCACTTCTTTGGAGGAGCACAAAGAGCGCTGCCATAGTTATCTGCAGGGCATCAGCTTGGATCCGACCGCCAACACAGGCCCATACCCAGGTAAATTGTTTTACTAAAACTGAAACCATGAAAACGATGGGCCTGATGTGTAATGGAAACCGTAATACAGTACACTGAAAGTAGAAATGTTGGATCTCGTAGGATAAAACCCGTCTAGCATGTACACTGCGAAGTTTGCTTTTGAATCATTGGACACAATAATAATGATAATGTAATGAATGCAATTGGTCCCTTATGGAAGTTATCTTGTCTTTAAATGAGAAATGAAATTTTAAAATTGATTGAAAGCGCCCATTACTACATTAATATAGCACAAAAGGTTTTTGATATTCATTTAATATTTACTCAATGTGTTTCTCATCATCATTTTGATTTATTAGTTCATACATTTGCACCACTTTTGTAATGTATGTATAACAGCTGATATATAAATAGTTAATCAGTTCAGTCATTCATTCTTTAAAGGCATTTGAATAACACAAACAACATTTTTTTTGGGATTACAAGGGTTTATGGGGAGTGGCTAAAGATATGATTACATTTCAGGCCATGGTTAAAATAAATGCAAAATCTGATTTCATTTTCACCAGAAAAGAGACGCGTTTGGTTTAACCGATTGCACCGTTCAGCGTGTAGGAGTGCCTACACTCTGAACATTAAAAAGAAATGCATTCTTGCCCTTTTTAACCCCCGTCTTCTCTCGAACTTTCAAGGTGAGGTCCCCACGGAGCCGAGGCCCATGGCGGAGGCCAACAACATGCCTACATTTGATCGGCCGCCTGTTATTGAACGGCTGCACAACAATCTGGGCAAGAGGAAGAGCACCACACCCCAGAAATTTGTGGGTGGGTATTTCAAACATCGGCAGTGACACAACAGCTCAAGTGACAATTTGAAGCACCGTATTATTTATGTATTGCATTTACTGAATACAATTCCGCTCCTCCATTTCCTTTCTGTGAGTCTGAAGTTGAGGCAGTGGTTGAAAAGGATTTGCTCTCATATGTTCTGCACTGATGGACTACCATGCAAATTATATTATGGAGACTGTGGTTTTAATCTGGACTTGAACTCCAACATGCATTATTTCAGTGGCTTTTGGCTTGAAAGAAATAAATTATTTGTTCAAACAAACAGTAACGGAGATTCAACAATTGTGTAATAGTCTGAGAATGTCGTCATGCAAAACATTTTGCTCCTGAAATCACTTTTATGCTGATAGCCTGGAAATATGTTATTAATTTACCTCATTCTTTGTTGTGTGCTTACTCAGAATTTTTTCCCCATCCTTTTTACTGTTGCATTATCGAAACATAATATAATGTGACAAATAGCCCTGCCCTACGTATGCGCACAGATTTTTTTTTCTTTCTTCTTTGGTTTTATTTGCCACACTATTAGAAAAAAGAGATTGAGCAAGCTACAGCAAGCGGTTGACTGAGAGGCAAGGAAATGTTTTTCACTCTGTGGTTAGGTACACCTGTAACTTTGCCATTGCTCTTATCGAGAGAAAACAGCTCACCGCATCCCTGTTCAGGAGGGGTTAAACAGTGCACTAGTAGTTGGATGGGGCTTTCCACCCCATTAGACACGTGCACGCAGAACATCAAGTACAAAATATGAAAAACAAGCCCTGAAATATCAGCAAGATATAAGTTTGACGGGCTCAAAAGGAAATTTTGTGAAGTCGAGCCATGCTCATATTTGTGCATATTGCTTTTCTCTCTTTGTTTGCGTGTTGCCAGTGTTGATCTTAACTTTTGCTATTCAATCTGTATTTATTATGTTTTGTGTCTTTCATTTCTAAATTGGCGTCATCTTTTTAAATCAGATAATTCCACACAGTCATAGTGTTACTCTGTTTCATGCAGGTGATAAGATGATGCGCTACAGCTACCCTGATATAGGCTATGAGATGGGCCCTAAGTATGAGAAGCAGGCAGAACTGTTGCCGGCCCACATGATGGACCAGGCCATCAGCAATGCCATCACATACCTGGGATCAGAGACCATTCGGCCATTGCTCCACCATCCAGGTCCCCCTCTCTCTATGGCGGAGGTGGTGCCCATGGTGAACCCCCTCTTCCACCCTGTCCTGCCGCTGGGCCAGCGACCAGAGCGTCCGGGAAACTGTGACACGCTGCCCCACGACTTCCCCAGCCATCTCACCACAAATGGTCCCAGTGCTTTAAGCAGGCAGGGCAAGCCCCACCAGAAAGGGCAAGACGAATCTCCCAACAACAGTGGACTTGACTCCGCTGACTCAGCTCGCAGCAGCCCTCAGGAGAGGCAGGGCTTCCACGGGAGCGTCCCCCCTCCCGGCCTCAGGTCTCGAGCCAGTCCAGCTGTGGTCTATTCAGGTGAGCGAGTGGCATCACCCAGGAGAGGGGCAGGAATGGGGACTGGGATAATGCGAATGGCAGCTGAGAGGCCCGCAAACCAGGAAGGAGTGCGGGTGTTTGGACGAGAGGGGGAGGAGCTGCGGGCCTTCCAGTGTGAGCACTGTCGGGTGCTCTTCCTGGACCATGTCATGTACACCATCCACATGGGCTGCCACGGATACAGAGATCCACTGGAGTGCAACATTTGTGGTCATCGCAGCAAAGACCGCTATGAGTTCTCCTCCCACATAGTACGTGGTGAACACACCTTCCATTAGGATGAGTAGGAATGAAGGGAAGGGCATGGAAGGGGAAGGAGCAATAGCCTGATATCCGTCCTTATTCCCAGACCTCTGAGACTGCACAGTTGACTGGCACTGTAGACGTAAGTGTAGCACAATCATAGCATAGACTCCTTTTTAAGCTACTTATTGTGAATCTGATCAGTTGAACAATCATATGAAGGTATGGGCCAAAGACACATTTTCTACATATTAAATTAAGATTAATGTAAAGGAAGGAAGGTAAGTTTTTTTTTTCTTTCTCTCACTCTCTCTTAAAATGTTCTTGAATTGAAACAGAGCAGCTGTCAGACGACATTGACTAGTTTTTCATTTTAGTCTTATTTGAAAATGTCTCTTTTGTGCTTGTCCTGTCATTGTGCCTTTGTTGCAGAAAAAAAAAATGTTTTAACTCTACTCAAGAAGTAATGACATATTAGAACAGTTTCCTGCCCCGTGGGCTCAATGCACTGGATGAAGTGCATACACAAAAAGTTTCAGTTCAGCCAGAGAGGATGTCACAATTAATCCTGATGTCAGTGGTAAAAACAGTCAAAAAAAAAAAAAATACTACCATCCATGAATTCTTTCATGGATGTAGCGGTATGGTATTGAACTGGCCCACATGCTGTGGCATATTGCAAAGGATCCATGTAGTTTTGTTTGTAGTTTGTTTTGTTTTTTTCCTTTTTTCTTTTTTTATGACATTGCCATGGCCTATAATGCTCATTGTTTCTCCTATTAACAGCGGGATAATACTCATAGTGGTGTGGTCATCTGGTGCTGTGTGTTCTAGCTGCAAGCAACTTGGTGCCTATTTCGGCTTGGTTGCGAGTGGTTTGGTTGTCTAATTCTTCTATCTATCTGCAGCTGTCGTGCCATCATCTTCTGTATTTTTGTCCTGCTTTAATATTGCTGCATATAACTGCAGAATTTTTAATTACTTAGGAAAGAGAGATGATGACTACCTAAATTAAAAATAAATTATTATGAATGAACAATAATATCTGACTTAAGGCCATTGATTGCACCAATTGCAATAATCAGCCGGCGATGCTAGTGGTCAAAACTAGCAGTACAAGCAAACTAACGTTATATTCCATATTATCATGCATGTTTTAGACATCAGTCAGTCGTTAGCTTTGACTTACAACCTTCATGTTTTTGCAGTTATCAGTGGCTGGTAAAGCACCTGCGTACCATTAGTTGCACAGAAGAAGAAGACCACCAACTTCCTGTTGCTGGCTGCTAGCCTATATTTTGTCATCTTAAAAGAGGTCCTGTCAAAAAACCCAGCTCAAATTACTATAAAAACTGATTCATTTGACATTAAGTTATTATTCAACATTTGAAAGACACTGACTCATATAATGCAGAAGAGATCATTTAGATATCACAAGTTTTCCACTACAAATATAATCAAATCTATACGCAGATGTGATTATTGACTATTGTAAATAGGGGTCTCATTTCTCTCCATAGAATTCGGCCTCTTTTCAGTTTGAAAAGGTAGAACTATTGATCATGAAGCAAAACAACTA
>JBCAUF010000476.1:21058427-21070124 GCA_038406115.1 Haemulon aurolineatum
CCTCTCTCCTCTCTCTACTCCCACTCTCTCTTTTCATCCACCTCTTCCTCTCCTCCCTCTCTTGTGCTACCTCCACAGTCTCCTTCCCCCTCGGCTCTCCGCGGCTCCCCCTTTCTTTTTCTACATCCTCTTCCCTCTCTATCTCCCTGCCCGCCTCACCCTCCCTGCCCCTCTGAAAGATGGTGATAACACCAAACGCTGTTCGTTGCCGCTCAGTCAGTCAGGGTTATCTTGTTCTTCCCCGCTTATCGCCGTAATATGACACCACCTCTTATTCCTACACAACAACCTCCACATCAACTCAAATGGCTGCTATTCTACGCCATGCATCCCATAAGGCTGGAATAATTGTTTACGATCCAGTGCCCAATGAAATTTGCTTTCAGAGAGTGGGAGCCATTTATTGAGGCACAGCTTGCAACATTGATATTTCTCTCAACCAGCAGTGTGTCAAGAGTGAATTCATTAGTGTATTTTTTTTTTTCTCCAGTATGTACGCTCGCCCTCGGCTGTTGGTTTAGACACCCTGACAGAGATTGAGGGGTGAATTGATTCATCTTAAAAGTGAGTTGCAGTGCCTAATATAGCTCTGCCTGGTACACCCAGTTCTTATTGGAGAATTACGCCATGCACAGCCTACTAGAAATACAAACACTTGACCCTGAGAAACCATTGAGATGAGGAGCAAGCATCTTTTTTTTGTTACATTATATTTTGGATGCCCTAAATGAAGTAGACATTAATGCACTTTTTTAAAATGTGAGTCTGTAAAAGCTTAAATCACTAAATGGAGTATGGAGCAGAGTTTTTACTGTGATACTGTGCATTTTGTTGAAAAGATCTCCCTAAAATAATTACATCTGTGGAAACTGGGATTTTTCCTTTAGTTCATCCTATTTGAAAGGGTTCACTGAGGCCCCATTTTCTTTTTATTTAATTTTCCCGACCCAGTGATGTACTACAATAAAACACCTCACAATGTATTGCAGTCTAGTCAGTTATGATATATAAATGGGTGACAGATTAGAGGCAAGAGCATGATAAGGTCTCTCAGTAAGGTGCTGAGCAACCAGAGGTCCCACAGAAAGACTTTCTCAAATCCGTTCTCCCAAAAGACTGATCATTGGCGTTTACTGTAGGTGGTTGAGATCTCATGACTTTTAGGGTCATAGCTAATGATTTTAATGATATTTCATCGAACCATTTGGTGACCCCCTCACGCTCTGAGAATACAGATGTTGTCATTGTGAAGGTGGGTCCTCCGATCGCAATAGAAATGTAAGGTTAAAGGTGATCACTCTGAATAACTCTATATTGATCTGCAGTGACCTTTCCTGCTAAGGGGACAGTGGCACAGACCATGATAGGAAAATGTCCTCGACAGAATAATAGAGCTGACTGTTGTCACTGTAGTGGTCAAGCTTTCGGGTCTCTAGGGTGGATATAAATCTAAACGCAGATGTCACTTTAGTCGTTGTTCCTGCTGGAACACCAGAGACTTGATCAGTCAGGTCAAAGTCTGTTGGGTTTTTTTCATCTTTCCATTTTTATCCAAAATGAAGGTGAAAGTTAATTGCTTGTTGTTCCACTCATTATTTCAAGATTTTCCTTCAATTTGTTCATTGTTTAATCTTTTTGTTTGTTTCTGCACAATGTCAGCAAAATGTAAACATTGTACACCTCACTAAGTTCTGATTTATTGCAGGGTGATTGTATTGCGTTGCATTAGATTACATAGTTGTGCCTAATGCTGCTAACTTTAGCCATTGCCTTCATGATCGAGGTTATCCATGCGACATTTCTAGTCTGCAGCTTAAGTATTAGTACCACAAACCAGGCCCTGCAGCTGAAGAACAACCCCAGAAATTACTTATTCACTCTTACCCCAGAAATTACTTATTCACTCTTTCAACATACTGCATGTTTTATCGAGACTCTAACAAAAGGCTTGATTATAATTGTGGATATGAATGCTCACCTGCATGCATGTGTCTCTGGTGTGTGCGTGTGTGTAGGTAGTGTAGGTAGTGTGTACGCAGTCATATCATATTCACATCCAGCAACTCCACATGATTTATTTGCCTGTTCGAGGTCTGTCAGCAGGGCAGGCAGTCACAAGGCATTTTGTTATGGCCTCCTAAATCTCAGGGGAGCGCACTGACTGCCTATAGTGAGCTAATTATTGATGCTAACTGCCTGTAATGCTGCCAATGCGTAAAGGATTACTGGTGATACACAGATAAACCTCTCAACCTCCGCTACCTCATCACTGTCAAACACTGTAGGCTCCCGTACCGACATGCAGCACACACACACACACACACACACACATGTGGGCATAAGCACAGGGAGACGAGACAAATGGAGCCATATCACTTGGTTTCATTTTATAAAAGTCACAAGCATTATTTTACAGTTGTCTACATAGTAAAAGCCACATACCACATGTTTGCAGATGGAAAACAAATTGCCTCTGCTGTCCTGAAATTTATAATTTACCTGTGTTCAAGGTTAAACCCTTTCTCTCTCACTCTCTGAGTCACAGAATGAAAAGGTCAAGAGATTTAATTTTAGGATTTTTTTTGTATTATCCTAGAAATGGTTGGATCCTCAAAATCTCATATCCCCTGGACCATTTTTCACATGTCAAGATGTATTTTAATAAAACGAGAAGCTGTTAAAAGTTCCAAATGAATTTTAAATTAATCAAAAAAAGAAGAATTTCCTCCAGCTTTACTGGTTCACTGTAACTTTCTTAAACACAATAGCACTTGAAATAATGATGTTAAAGATAACTCACCGTCCATAATTTGTACAGAACCAAATGTGCCACATATAGAGGGGGACTTATACATAATTGTATCGCCTCATCTCTTGCATAGCATTTTACACTGAGCGATTTTATGCACTTCCATATTCTTTATTAAGCAAGCTGCATGCATGAAGAAACTGTATTGGACCCCCCACCCCCCCTCACATTTTTGGAAACACAAACACAAACAGAACTCGATGAGACTGAGGCTAATGATCAGCTTCATCACATTTTTATTTTGTTGTTTGTTTTTTACTTCCCTGCACATTTTGAATTTGAATGGAGAGAGAGGGAGAGAGAGAGAGAGCGAGAGAGAGAGAGCGAGAGCATGTCCAGAGCCCTGTCTCTATAGCCAAACATCCAAGTCCCTCTTCAACTGCCCTGTCCACACACACACACACACACACACACACACTGTTCATTTCACACTCAGATACCCCGGGTGTTGTTAATGGAGGTCACATTGAGATGGGCCTCCAGTGGGGCTTTTACCCACAGTTCCCATTTATGATTATCAGAATCCCCTTCTCTCTCTCCTACACACACACACACGCACAGTGTTAATGTGTGTGCCTTCAAAAGCATCAATGTATTCGTGCACACGCCTTTTACAAACAAGTTGAGCATACCCCAATAACCCCTGTGCCCGCCGTTCTACTGTATATTTCCTCTTTCACTTTTTATCTGTCTCTCTCTCTGTCTCTCCCTCCCACTCTCTCTGTCTACCGCCAGTGATATACCAGACTGATCTGTTGGCCCAGCAAAGCGTTCGACCACCCCTCCGTTTGACACCATTGACAAATAGATTGCCGACCAGTGAGTCAGGCCTGTGACCCTGTCATTCCTTAGCTAGACTGATTGGATTCCATTTGTCCCCGCAGAGGAAAGGCAGCGATTACAAACAGATAAACAGAGTGGGACTGCATGGCGGTTGGCCAGCAGTGGCTGCCTGAATCCCCTGTGACAGGAGAAGAGATTGAGAGTGTGTGAAAGTGGTAGGCTTGAAAACAGGGAGTTTTCAAGGCCAGGTTGTTTACTGCGGCGGTGCGGCAAGGATGATGGAGGTAGCAGCAAGCGTGATGTGACGGGGAGTTTTTAGAGTTTTTGAGTTTGTTTGAGATTCCAGGTTGTCGTCAAACGCGGCACTTGAGCGGCTCCAACTCCACAAGAGCAACGGAGGAGAGAATCTCGCTACGCATAAGAGCAAACTGAGGGTTTCTGTGTGGTCATATGGATCTACAGTATGAGGAGGGTTTGATAATGCCATACTGAATGTGGTTTACTGTCTTTTAGTCTATGTATGTTAACACAGCAGCTGGGGTGAAGTGCCTAATCAAAAAGTTCCTGTTGAGGTTCACCACATCACACCATTTTATCATTCGGGTAAAAACAGAAACAACATCTTAGCCCTTATACTGAACCTGCATGATTTTTTAAATGAATGTTTGCAAGGTTACTCTTTTCTGGGCTTGCTTTAGTGCTGCTCACCAGCCTACGCAAGAGGCTCAACACAGACTTAATCACTTTGCAGAGTGAATATTAATTTGGCCAGATCTTCATCAAAATTTTACTGCCAATCCTCCAAAAGCTGTAATTTCAAAGGCCTCTTTTTCCGTCACAGCCTTGTCACGAGGTGGTCTAAATACAGCAGCAATCCTCGCCTTGACCCTGCTTATTTATTTGTTTTCTGCTCCCATCTTGACATTACGAGTGCCATCCAAGAGGAGTGTGCTTAAGAACGTCATTGATTTTGTTCTATGTGTTGCGAATGTGAGCAGGAAAGAGACTGCAGTTTCCTGCGCTATGTAATTGTGTCTTCCTCTCGAGATGGATTTGCAAAAATACTGCTGTTGCAGTGACCCCCAACTCCAACCCCAGTCATCTGTTGGAGGATGGTGAAAGAAAAGAATAAAGTTCTGTCAACTAGCTAACTAGCTCATGTTCCACATTAGTGTAGTGTGGTTCAATTTATAGTTATTTCAAGGCACTGACTATGTTTTGGTGGGGCAAATTTCAATGAGAATACTGTTCTCTGTGCGATGAGTGACGTGATTGCATGTTGGCCTGGACCGTCAAAATGCATTTCTTCTCCTTGTGATGAATTGGAAACTTTACATACTGCATTAGACAAGTGTTGCACAGGTTTCTTTGCTGTGGCTTAATGCACATTAAGAAAAACAAAGCAAAATCCCTACATGGCTCACTGCTCGATCTGCCTCACGAGTACTTTTTGTTTTGTTTTTTCTTACATAAGCAGATATAACAGGCTGGACAGGTTAGTTAAGGCTGGTTGTCTTTTGTTTTGTGTCTGCTGTTGTCACCGTGTTTTGTTATTCTGTACCTCAGCTGCGTACCCTCGTGTCTTGGAGGTGGGTTAATGATGAAGAGGAATATCTCTTGTGCTGGTGGGGCGAGGACAGGCCCTGTTAACTTGGCTCTCTGGCGAGTCCCAATGACAAGAGGCTTCACGGGCCATAAACCCAGAGGGATGAGGGAGAGTCGAAAATGGCCGACCGTCTCAATTTTCTGCCAGGCTGCCTTTCGCCTTCTCTCAGTTTTTTTTTTCTTCTGCATTTGTGTGTGTATATGTGTGTGTGTCTTATTCAGATTAACTCATCCTCTGCAATTCAGATTTTCTGTTCAGTTTGCGGTGTCTGTCTCTTTGTCTCAAATATACCCTCCCTGTTTCTCACACTCCTCGATACACATACGCACACATGACACAGATTCTGACAGGTGAAACTCCACCCTGAAGGTTAGGATAAGTGTTTGTGGAGAATGGATTTAGAGTTGGAGCTAAGTGGTGCATGTTACCTCACACACACACACACACGCACACTCGCGTGCACTCGCATCTTGTGGTTGGTTTTGGAGCATTACTAAGCCAGCAGAGCAGACTGGCAGCTTCATTATGATTGCTGCTGGCATATCAGGTCGCAATTATCAACGCTGGCTTATTCACTCTTTAATTGCCTCATTTAATTTGTTCACATTTGGTGCCGAACAATGTCAACCTGCTGCAGTTGAAAGCAATTTGCTCCAAGGACATGTAACATACACGACCACAAGCCTTTTGTGTGTGCATGTGGAAGGGGGTGTCTTGCAGGGGGGTGTACTGTAAATATGCATCTCACCGTGTGAAGAGGTTAAGCGTTGAATCGGCCTGAATGTGATGTGGTGAAATGAAGACTATAATTTTTTGGGGAAAAAAGCCAGTTGACAAGCCAAACTTGGACAGGTTTGTACAGATTGTGTCCCTTACACTGAAGGCACATTATGAAGGGATTTCTTAATGGCCACTATGGTATGGATTAAATGCACAGTGTGTAGAAGAGAACAAATGTAACTGCTCACCTGAAATAGCTGCATAAATGAATGAATTCTGTTATGTCAGCCATTTTGACCTCAGAGTTTCAGCATTTTAGTCGACAAGCAATAGCTTTTCACTGGTAGAGGTTAGTGAAGTGGATGGTAAGAGGGAAAAGGCACATCTCTTCTCCATTCAAAAGTGTAATTTCTTTATTCTTGTTCCTCAGTTGAGTCATGTTAACAAGCTACAAAGCTTGCCCAATTGCAATTTGACTCTTTTCAATTATGACAAGAGGTTAATAAAGACAGTTTAATAATAGCCAAAACCCATTCCATAAAACAGAGCACATTTTCCGCTCTTGTTGATAGAAACGGAGTGGTGGCATGACTGTTTCTCCAGCAGACTCAGATAAATGGGGCCGCACTTAGTGTCGAACTGAGGAAGCGGCTGAAAGTTGGAGCTGGACTGGAATTTTCCTCCAAGGTTGGCACTTTGCACAAAATCAAGTAAAATTGGACTTGAACACAAACACAACCTGTGATGTAATAAAACACCCCCAAAGTGTCCAGGGCTCGTCACCAGGACAGCATGAACACATACGTTTTAATAAAGAAACATTCCTTAACAGACATCCTTAACGTGACTGAAATTTACACTGACACTGACACCCTGCTCCTATGTGTATGCTACCACGACAGCAGACGTGAAAGTAGCTCATGTGTGTTTATGGGCATCCGCCATTCAGTCAACAATACATAGCAGAGACACTCAGGGCTCTGCATGTGTGTGAGCGAGTCTCATTGTTAAGTCCAGTGGTGATGCCGGCCTCATTAAGACGGATGAGGAGCGTCCAATGTCATGGCTGGGTTAGCAGCCCATTGGCAAGCCAAGAAGAGAGCCGCCCCTGCCACCGAGCTCCCGGCTCTGCAACGCACCACGTAATTATGTGGTTAAACGTCAAATGAACGGGGTAATTTATTCACCTGGGTTATTTATGAGAAGTGGGGTGTGTGGGGTGGGGAGGGGGGTAGAAATGTTTCTCACCTGCCCTTTTCAAAAGGTGAGACAAACTGCTTTTGGTTCACCTTTTTAATAAGAACAGCCAGGAGTCGGGAGGAAGTCTGTATTTCAGTCCGATTTTAGCAGAGTTCTCTCGTTTTAACGTGAGATGACAGGTGTCAATTATTTATCCCATGCTTAATATTGATAACAACTCTCTTCTATTTTTTTTTATTGCGGTGAAGAAGAAAAAAATGTCCTTCAATATTTAAATAGATTTCTGCCTTTGTTTTAACCTAAATTAGAGACATTTGATTGATGATTGTATAAATATTATGACCAAAGGATTTTTGGGGCTTTGAACATTTCTGAAATTTATTTAGTTTTCTTAAATTTAATTGTTTTAATAGGTTGTTAAATCATTCAAGTTCATCAAGCCACACACTGAGGCAGTTCTTGTTGCACTGATAGAAAGTACACTTCGCCTTGGTCAAGAGATCCAGTAAATTGACTGACTGTAGATATACGTGCGTGTGTGTGTGCGTGTGTATTAACCTTTCAATTCCCATTGAACAAAAAGTGACCCCATTCATAATGGAAGTACCCTTGCATACGTGTAGCACATGTAAAACTGATACTTGAAATCCCATTTTGTATTCAAAATTTAAACTTTTTTTTTTTTTTCCATTTTCAGGTGCATATTGAACCTGCATAAAATGTGGCCTCAAATAAATCACCTTTCTTTTAATCTTTTTGAACCTCCACAGCCTCATTGTGTAAGTTTGTAAATCCATTAATCGGCCGATAAATTGTGTTTTAAATACCCCGACAATGCCTAACAGTCTCGTCTAACCTACATATGCACCTGACTTAAGTTAGGGGTTAAGAAAAGAAAAAACAAACCAAATAGAGGGCTTTGGACAATCACTTCTCTCTTACTTAAATCCTTTTGTAATGCCTCAGCTTGGCTAATAAGCTTCCCACAGTGCACAGAGGATTGACTGAAACAGAAACTCACAGCTTCAATGATTCAAGGAGACTTTCTTTTACAAAGTGGGCCAACAATGTGCGACGAATTCCTTATGAGCGGGGAGGATGGGTGGGGGGGGGGGTTCGGGGAGGGAGGGGTGTCTTCCTGTGGGGAGAGGAAGTGAGAGCAGAATACTGATACCAGCACCCAGAACCTCCTCATTAGGAAACACCATATGGTATTGCCACACAGATGCCTGTAAGCCAGTGGGCTGAAGCCTGCGACTGGGTGCACTTTTTGTTAATGTTGGAACCACAATGGTGAGGTTTTTCCGCAAAGGAGGTTTGCTTTTTTTTATTTGTTTATTTATTTATTTTTGTTGCTGTTTGTTTTTTTTTAGTGTGTTTTTGTTTGTTTGTTTGTTTTTTTTTAAAGTTGGTTGCTGGTCGGTTAAATTACCAATGGTTGGCTGGGGGCAAAGTATAGGTGGAGAAGGGGGGGCCACGGAGCCAAATAAGTCGTTTCAAGATGTTCCACATCCTTGATCAAGTCCTTTGCCCATTTTTTTTTTTTTTAGGAATAAGGGATTTTTAGATAGATTATTATGGTTCAAGAGTCTCAGGCCATTTCAATTAGGATTCACACTCAGAATCAAGATCATTGCTCAATTTTTATTATTTCTATACACAACTGAAGGTAGGGGATGGCCTGTAGCTGATGACACAATTGTTCATGCTAGCGTACTCTAAAGACATTTCAGTTTAGCACACCAGTTTTCTTGTTCTTGTTCAAACTGAACCATGTGGTACCACAGTATGTAGCTGAGTTGATACCATCCTTGATTTGATTAGACAGCCAGATGGGAGGTCAACAACAGTGTGTCACAGCTGACACATTACCTTCTAATGGCAGGTTACTGTAGTAATCACAGACGTGGTCATGTGGAGGGCGAGGAATGGTGTGGAGCGAATGGGTGACCTTCTCTGACCGAACATGTCTCAGTATGAAAAACACCAAGTTGATTTGGCTGTAGAAAGGAACATGAATGTAGTGAGCGTTTACTTGCCGTTGCACAGCGCTTTGCCAGGAAAAGTTCACTACACAGTTTTCTTGCATGTTTTTTTCTCTTCTTGGTTTCTGACTATGTCATATGCAATTGTAAGTAAGATTCTGTGATTCTGCTTCTGTCTGATCCAGGGAGGGAACGTGGCCCAGTATGGCTGTGAGGTTGAAAGGGAATTCTTAACACAATTCATGCCCTTCAGCTGTTTTTCCTGTCGGACAGAGATGGGAGAAAAATAATAATATGGTTGGCATTATGTCTACATATCTCTTCTTTTCATGGTTTGACTCAGTGGTTGTCAACTCTGCAGCAACTCAGCCCTCTTCTGATGGATAATGAGACTATGCAATAAAAATGCGCGAGGAAAATCCAGTCTCTTTCAGCATGATCGCTGAGGACGTAACATCCATCTCGGCTGACCGGTGTTGCAGGAGGCTGCATCACTCAGACATGATGGCTTTTAGTCAAGTCTTTGTGTTTCGTTTTGTAAGTGTGAAAGTAACATTCATAGTTGCAGAGATCAAAAGCTTATCAAATGGCTTTGGAGGGAACTGGCATATCAATTGCTCTTTTCTGCACAGCTTCAGAAAATGATCTTCCATTTTCTCTTTGAGGCCCTATTCATATGAGCATTTGTGATATGGCATGAAATGTAAAATATGCATGTAATTTAATGAGGCCTACCTGGTTTTGTAACAACTTGCTCTGAAGTTTTTTTTTCTAAAAATGGCAACTTGAGTTCATCTTAGATGCTTTAACACGCACATATAAATTAATTGTTGTGGTGAGGAGATTTCCTGAACTCCTGTTGAATACTGGAGCACAATAATAATAATATCTACACACTATCATAAGTATACTCAAGGATATCTTGACATGATAGTAACGACCTTCTACCATAGATATGCTGTGTGCTCCTCAGACACAAAAAGAATTTCACAAAAAAAAGGGTGGGGTGGGGGGGAGGGGGCACACGATGGGTGCCAACTGAGCGAAAAAGCATGACCGCCCGTTGGACCCAGATGCCAGGCATTCCAACCGGCTCAGGTGGGCAGGGAGTGGGAAGCCAATTGTTATCTCTCGCTGACTTTCTCTCCGTCTACCTGCGTCTCTCGCGGTGGAATGCAGTGATTTTTTGGGAAGATAAAGTCTGTGCAAGTGTGGGAAAGCAGCTAACTGGCCATGTCTCGTTCCTTATCTGTCAGGGTTGTTTACCACACTCGACAAATGGCATCGCTCTTCGGTCCAAGCCACAGTGCCTTTTGTCTCCTAAGTTTGATTGTCAGTTTAATAAGAGCATTGTGATGTATTTACATCAGAAGAAATGCCATAGGCATATAGATTAGAAATTAATATAGAATACAGCATTGTTTTGCATTGAATTATACATAGGGCCTACAGTTTGCAGGGGTAAATCAGTGTATTTGGCAGTTTTAGTGATGACAAGCTTTGTAACTTGCTAACCTCGCAAAGCACCTCACTGTGCTGCACAGTTAATTTCGATTTAAACAGGTTAAACTTTTAATGATCCCTGCGGTAAAGCGTGGTCATTGCAGCTGAAAATGCATCATCTGACTGCAACTATATATATAGCGGCTGTACAACGTATGCCATTTGTCATAGCTCAGGCAACATAACTGCAGCAATGAAACAAGCGGTACCGTTAAAACGTGCAGGTTTCCGATAAATTGAAGACCGCGTCTGAGGTGTCCTTTTGTCATGCCGTCGCAGCCTGTGCAGCCCTGCCTCAGGACAAGCCCGGTCCTGAAGCCATTCCCCCTCCCGGCATGATTTGTGGACACCCGTGAGCCATAGGGCTTGCTCCATCATGACGGGAGTTTTTATGAAACTCATTGATTCCTGAACACCCCTCACCCTCACAGAAGGGGGTGGGGGGGAGGCCTGAACTAAGAATTGATTCTCATCATTATTGGCGCCAATCCCTCTGCTGCACCCACAGTCACAGACCTGTAGAAAGGTCAGAGAAATTACCTCCCCCGCCTCTCTGTCAGAGGGATTTGGCTGCCTGTGCCTCTATTGATTTGAGAATTTGATGAATCTTTCAATATATATATTTTTTCTTTCTTTTTTTTGTCTTTTCTCTCTTTTTTTTGGCAGGAGCACCCATCGGGCCCATTTGCATTCCTGTTTGGCTAGGGCACCCACTGTGCAGTTGATGCTTTGAACATGATCCCAGATGTGCTTATTCCAGCGTAGTGGTTCATTTGAGAAACTTGGTTAATTAGTGTGTCTGTATTTGAGTGGGACCCCTTTGTGTTTTACTCCTTCGAGTCTACACATGTACCTATGAATGTGTGAATGCATGATTGTGGATAATATTCCTCTATGTGTGTGTGTGTGTGTGTACTTGCCGGCACCTCCAGCTGTCTGACTGAATATATATGGAAGAATTTTTTTGTTTTTTTTCCTGTACCATGAAGCATCAAAGGACAAGGATTCAGTTTTTAGCAGTGAGCCTTCTGAGTCTTCGCTGTGTCGTGTCTCTGTACTTCCTCAATAATGCATCATATATGTGCATGTAC
>JBCAUF010000476.1:21132462-21143848 GCA_038406115.1 Haemulon aurolineatum
TATGTGCCAGGCACTTCATTAGCCTGGCTCCGCAGATGGACGCCGATGGAAACAGGCTTTTTGAGCTTCATTCTTTGTGACTTGTTGTTCATTAAAATCAAATTATGTGTCAGGAAGCATAACTTGTTCGTGCTGTAGTGCAGTTATTGCTCAACAAGCTCTTTGTCTTGCATCAGTGCGTGTCTGTGTTTGTCTTACACAGTCTGCCAGGCCAATTCTGCTCGTTCTGCTCATTCTGTGCACCTGATTTGTGACAAAGTTTTCACAAAGACACTGATCTCTTTTCCTTTTTTTTTTTTTTTCTTCTTGTACCCTGTGCAGAACAACTGTTTCTTTGACTGGTGTTTAGGTTTGTGCTTCAGCTGACAGCGACAAACCCTCGCTGTAGACAATCTAGATTGAATCTGTTACCCAATCCATGTGATACATCTAACAAGGCAAGTTAAAAATAGCAGAAAGCCTGACTTTATTCCATTTACTTTTTAATTTGATTTTAGGGACAACAATAAATTGGATCTTGGCCACTCCGATTGACAAGCAATCTGCACCATGTGTACACGTTGTTCTGTTCGCAACACAGTATCAACAAATTCAGAATAATGAGGAGACTGAGGATTACTCACAAGTCCTCTTATCAGCAGAGAAAGAGAAAATAAGGACCTCTAGTAGTTTTGGATGGCTTCCACTGGAGCAGATGAGATGAGGAATACAGCCGGAGGAATCAATGTTTTTAAGAGTTTAGTCTCCCCTCGAGATCTTTATTACACTCACCTAAGATTAAAATCCTGATTACCTGTGACTCACCACCTGTTTACGTCCCTCTCTGTTCTTCTCGCTTCCTCTTTGTTCCTGTGTAGCATTTAGATGATACTTGAACACAGACCGAATTTGTTTTTTTCCATTTTTTTTCCCGTTCAAATGGTTCTTTTTTCCTTGCTTGAACAAAGGGTAGAAAACCAGTACTTTGCGATTTTGGGGCTACACGGATGTGATTTGACAACCAAATATTTGGAGAGATTATGCCTTTAGAATAGCAGAACCAATGGTCATGTAAAGCACTTCAGAAAGAGAAAGAAGTGTACACAGACACATGACTATTTTTAAATATCTCAGGGTTAAAAAGGGGATTTATTGTCTTTTTCTTTGCTTTACCGATTTATAGCCAGACTCCAGTTAATAATCTAATCAATTTACAGCAATGGGGTCATTGGTCAAAAGCCCTTGAGGATGACCTGTTTGAGACGAGACATTCCCTGCACACACACACGCAGTTTTTCCTAATCAGGCACTTAAAGTATTTGAACATCAACTGTGTGCAGTTACATAGAGAAAAGCACATAAATGCCATTGCCTTCGATTCCAGCTACATCTCTGCCATTATCGTATTTGCAAGCACTGGCTTGTTAGAATCAATACCAATGTTATCACAGGGCCCCAGGTGAGCAAGATATAAAACGAAAATCAGGTGTGACAACATCTCCTCAATCATCAATAGAGTTACCTCTTCCTCTTTTCTTGGCATCGACCAGATATTGACTGCTGATGAGGGAGGGGATCGACACCCCCACCCGTCCCCCTCGCTTCCGCTCACTGAGAGGTGACTTAACATGGGCAGTGAGCAAAAGACAATCAGAGGTGATAGACAGAGGATGGGTGACAAAGAGAGGGAGAGCTGTGAGGGAATTAAGTGATCCAAAGGGTAGTGGAGTCGTCCCTAATTGGAGGCATGTGAGGGCTCTGAGGTAATCGAGGAAAAAGAAAACTGACTCGAGCTCTGTTAAAACCATTAGTGGCTTCCGAGGCCAGTCTGGGATGACAAGTAAGGGGTTGCAGAAAGTGGAAAAGTGAACTGATTCAGCAGCTTGCCGCACAGTGGTGTGTTATGTTCACACTGAAAAGCATTATCACATCAATACCTTGTGGACGTGTCGGTGGAAAGAATGGCAAAGAAGTTGCAGAGTTTCATCGATTGTGTCACATCGGCCAGGTTCAACGAGGCCAGCGCGTCCGTCCTCGGTCATGGCTGTGACACTCAGCTGTGGCTGTTCATAGCGCTTGTAAAACCGCAACGATGATCATCAAAAAGTCTAAAATGAATTGATTTAGTTTCCGGCGCTTGTATCAAAACAAACCTTTGATTGCCTCACAATAAAGGGTCAAATGGAAACAGCATGAATTCTGTAATGATGTCGCTGATGTAAATGAAAAGAATAATGAAATCAAGCACATGAAATTGTACATCTGGCCCCAGGCTGTTTGTTGACAGACTCCAGCCTAAATAATGAGTATTATGCTACCTTTAGGGGCTATCATAAAAATCGGAATTACTTATTGACCACTAATCATAAACACTGTATGGATTCCTGACATAATGGATGCAACTACATGTTTCCAAGTGAAATGTATCCATTTTTCCGCCACTGGTATTATAATGTGTTAAAATGGCCCTTTGAATTGTGGAATCATTTTTGCATAATTTGGCACTCTACTACCTCTATTTGATGTGTTTCATGATTCATGGACAAGCACACATACTTTGATATATCCACGTAGTCCAGTATATTCATCTTATTTTCTTAGTAGTGCCGTGCCTGATTTTTTTTCCAGTGTGAAAATGGATGAGACCTTACCTTCTTTAGTATCACCTCTTAATGGAATAATTATGAGTCTGGGGAAGAAATATTCAAACTTAAAGTGGACTTGGTGCTCTTTCTAAAATGTTCACACGATGACGAAGGTCTTCTGGCAACTGGAGATATCTCCTCCCAGCACACACAGCAGCCATACAGTCAGAGCATATCGACAACTGAGAGGCAAAACCATCTGTGAAATCCATAGCTGTTTATGATGAATGACACAAAGTATTTCAAAATCAATCAGGGTTTTAAACGTGTTCTTGTGTACCTCCAGGTTTATTAAGAGTCCATTTCAACCAGATGACGTTTTTATTTTCTCTGCTTTCCTTGCACCTTGATATTCATGTCATGTCCTCAGAAAAGCCCTAACAGGGAATAATTGGGTCTTGTCAGCCAGCAGGAAAGTTAGACCATCAAAGATAATTGCATGCTAATGTTCAATAAGCCTTGTAAGTCGCTGCAGATAAGTGTGGCTGCCAAACAGCCTTGCCAGGGGAAAGCACATCTAATCCCTTGGCTGTGGCCGGGGAAAATTAATACTAAGCTCCTTTGGCCAGCCACTTCCAGTGTGGTGGTAGAAACAATTACACAACGGCCCACCAGAGCACAATTAATGAATAACTGAGGAGCTGCCCAGATGTACACATTATAACAAAGATGCATCTTCCCGCTAGCTGTACAAACAATTAAAAATTGTACGGAAGGTGTAGAAGTGGGCTGTTTGTTCGAGTTCACTGGACGATGGAGTTTCTGCAGAGGGACCCTGTTGTTTGAGGACTCTGAAGATTCATCATTTTCACCCCTCCACTCTGCTGTATCCTCTGTTTACATGGTGGCCGGCATCTGTATAATAGCTAATTAAAATGTGCCACAAAATAGACCAAGCATAAAAAAACCCATCATATATTGAAAAACTAGCTTTGTCAGAGTACTTCTGGATTGATATTCATGTACTTCACTTAACTGTTTGATCGCAATTTTGGGCATTTATTTCAGTTTGAACTTTTAAAAAACATAGCAATTAGCCAACTGTGAACTAGCAGGTGAAACCTCAGTCACCACTGATCCTATCAGCTTTGAAGACTGACTGGTCACACTCCCACAGAAAGGTTTGCCTCCAAGGAAAGAGTACATGTGGTGATATCAACAGGATATTACAAAGCAAGAGGTAATAATGGTCCGAAATTGAACAAACGCACCCAAACGTGCGGACGGAGACTTTCTGCTGTACGAACTGGATATAAAAGACAGATGTGCGTCGTGAGAAGTAAATTGTTTTGACATTTCAGAACTGATAGCAGTTTGTTTTAACCTAATTATTGCAGAAGAAATAAAGGCAAAGACAAAGGGACACATTTAAATGCACATAACAGTCAAATAACAGCGTGGACTGTTGTGCAAGAGATTAATTCAGCGCTCACTTCTCTCCTCTCCGAGTATCTGTACTTGTTCCATGCACGTGTGACTTTATTATTTATATTATTTACAGCCGACTATAGAATGTGCCAGCCATCCTTTGATGTTCTCTGCTCAGGGGTGATGAAAGTTGGTGATTTCTTACTTGCATCAGTCCAGAGTCCACACACTGCCTCGGAAGAGAAACCCTCTCATCTCTCTTTTCAGCTTCCAGACAGTTCCTTTCGTGTTTCCCAAGGAAGTGTACGTAATATTCAATAGGGGATCTAAATTCCAAAAGCAAATATGACAAAAAATTCCCGCAAAAAAACAAAAGATTGTGCCTCAGTTCAGATACAATGCAAGTTAATGAAGACTTAGATCTGTCCTGTCTCTCCTTGTGGTAACACAGTGCCTAAAAAACACACATTCTTAAAATTATGTACTATGTACTCCAACATGCATGGTCTGTACATAAACACAACAACGGCTTTGCCTGACCACCACTGCTCTCTGCCACATGGTAATTTACTGCTGAGTCCGATATTGTATTACAAGATGTATTTGCTCTCTCCTCTAATAAGAACATAGATTACAAGCAACAGTGAATTCACTATCTGCATCCCAGCCGATTGCTTGGCCCGCCTGTGTGTGTTAGCTTATATCTTTTTAAGCGTCAGCGCCCGGCTATTTACATTCATCCGCTAAGCCTTAAAACAAATTATAATCGATCTGGGCCGTGATGAAAAGGGTGGTCCTGCTGCAAATTAAAAGGAATAGAAGGTGACAAGGACAGCAGAAACGCAATCAGCTCCCCTCAGAGTGGGTGGTGCAATAAAAAAAGAAAAGAAAAAAAAAAACAGAATAACCTGTATGTCTAGGACGCATGAGCGGACCACAGACTTTTCAGTTAAAAGTGCAGCAAACAATGTTTTACCCACACTTAAATATAACCCCCAGAGCTACAACAACGTGTTATTCAACTTGAAGAGTTAATCTTATTAAGCTGGATTAGATTTTACAATAAATAATACATAAAAACAGTTGATCAGTCTGCATCTAAAGCTTGAGATTCCTTATGTCCTCGATGGGTTAGAGCAGACTCTTGTCCAGTCACTTTTTGAATTGTGTAGCTCAAAGGCAAAGTCATTTTTCTTACCAAGGTGTAAAAACGAAAGCATAATTATCGTTAGCAATATATACTGTGTGCAAGTATCACAACTCTTTATACGGTAGCAAAACTGCAACCATAAGACTAATTTGGAGAAGATGGAGAAAGTTCACTAATGAAGATCATTTAGTAAATTGCCATGGATTCTCTTGGGTCAATTTGGATCTGCTCCCTCAGCATTATGTGACTGTTCTTTTTCTGGCTTAAATAGAGTGGTTTTATTTTGGAGGATCATTTGTAGAGGCCATACTCTTCTGTACTGTGAAGCATTTAGTCTCACCCATAAAAAAAACATTTCATTCTCTATCTAGTTTCTGATACCAAGACTAAAGCAAGGTCTGTGAATACATATTATATTGTGCAAACATTAGAGTGGCTGAACAACCACAAAAAAAAGAATACAAATATAAAGATAACAATAATATTTAATGAAATAGATTAGACAATATAAACAAAAGCATGCACAATCAAATAGCATTACAGCATAGAAGGCCTACTCTTTGAAATTCTGTGCTTGGGCCTTTAACAAGTTGGATTTCTGTGTTCTCAAAGGCTTTGCCCGCGAGCGATGCCTCCAGGTAGCTGGATTTGCTTCAAATACACCTCACAGAGAAGTTCAAACCAATAGTGCGGAACCGTAACTGAGGAATGTGAACTAGTTTGGCATGCTACGCTGGTCAAGGTACATACACTGCCAAATATTCCCCCCAAAAAATCAATTAGAATCCCACCTAAAACCCCAATGTAAACCTCATTATAGACTGTTGTGACAACAGGGGCTGGTACCTCAGAACGGGCCAATGAGGAGCAGTAACGCACTCAGACAATGAAATGCCTCCAGCAGTGTCTTCTTGTCATCTTGATGTCTCGCACATAAACATTCAGCCTGTCTGCTTGTCAGTGTGTTCCAGCGATTTAATGGAATAAATTATCTTACAGCACTGACAGCTTCAGACATGTCTGTTGTATGTAACATGCAGTCTTTTGAATGACAAATCATGTCACTATCTGACAGGCTGAGAAAGGAGGGATACCCAGAGATGTCTGCTTGTGGAATGAAGACATGATTATAATGAATTTGTGTTGCATGGAGTGGCCAGGTTTTCTTTTTGTTTCTTCATCAGGCAAAGTCTTTGTTCATTCCTGAATTGCGGCAGGCCTCCCTATGAAATTTGTGACACTGACTGAAGTTTGACAAACACATGGCCAAGGTGTGTGCCAGAGCTCTATGCGCCCAAACACTTCCTTGCGAGGATATTGACTTGGATAAACCATTAATAGCGACCCACTGTGCAGTCAGCTCTCACACAGAAATAGACATGCTTGCACGCAGATGTATGATGAACACACACACACACACACACACGCATGCATCCAGTCCTGCCTTCCACCTGTGGAAAGCGCCAGGTCCACAAGCCTGCTGAGAAATCATTTCCCAGGCAAGCGAGCGAGGCAATTCCATCGCAGCGAGGAGGAAAAAAGGCTTTTTTTTTAATGGGGAAAAATGGGAGGCAGGGGAAGAGTTAGCAGTAGCAGCCGGGATAATTGATGGCAACTGTTTGGGTAAAAGATTAAGATTCATGGGTAGGACCACACATGGGGGCTGAAAACCGGCATGCGCTGGAGGCATGAAGGATGTGAGGCAGCACTTTGACTGGCCTGCTGACTTAATTGATAGAGTGTCGTCCCAGTTGCAGCATTAAAAAAAAAAAAAAAAAAAAAAAGGGATTTCTCTCCAACCTATAGAATGAAGGCTGGAATTGTTTCCAGCATCTGGGCCTGAATTGAAAAGAGGACAGAGAGTGAGAAAAGGATGGAAAACGGGGGGGAGGAAGAATGTGGTGGAAGCCCAGAGGCAAGAGAGGCAGGTTTGCATGTGGAAGGTCAGTTGTTTCTTATCCCCAAACCTGCCGTAAAAAAAAAGGCTTGTGAGGAAAGTATGAGAGTTACACTCCCTACACTCCTCACAGCCACCCTTGAGGAGCCTTTCAGCAGTGTGCTTAACACGCACCTGCCCCGGTGGAGCTGCTCGTTGGCCAACAGTAGAAGATATAGCTCCCGCTGTGAATGTGAGTATGTGCATGAATGTCAAGTAAGGAGTTGCAGAGAAAGTTGACTTTTCCTGGATTCCTTATGTAACTTGTGTTGAAACAACATCGCCGCACCGTTTTTACACGATGAATACCTGTCAGCCCCTCCTTCAGTCACCCTTTGATGCTTTATGATAATGAATGGCTCCCAAAGAGGACACGTATAGAATACCTAACACCTTCTATTATAAGGTGTCTCTCTCGGGCAGCAATTTGCGGGTTGGCCCTTTGTGAGTATCTGACCCGCTGTGCTGATTGTGATTTATACTACGCTGGGAATGGTTGAGAATATGAAAGAAGTTGTGCTCAAAATGGAAAATGGAAAAAAGATCAAACTTGAGGGGAGATGGAAAAATAGGGGTCAACTCTGACAGGAAATGAGATGATAAAGGAGGTGGAGTCAGATGTTAAAGGTTGTGAATGTAATATTTTAGCATCAGTGAGTCTGTACAGTACCAATTTCTGTGTAGTTTCTGTAAAGAAATGGCACTGGCCTCTGGGTTGAACGCTACACTTCACATTTCCAGATCTCCAGATTTGATCATGTGCTGGATTGTTTTGCTTTTTTTTTTTTTTTTTTTTTAAGAAAAAGATAGAAATGAGAAGATGCTAGAATACACTTGAAATCAAAACTGATTACAGATTTCTATAGTTGCGTGTGTGTTTGTTGTGTGGAGTAACGTTTTGTCTTTTCTTTATCATTCTGAGCTGTCTGTAGACGTAAATCTTATAGTCCCGTTATTTAAGTGGGTGCCTGTGTGAGTCTAAATCGCAGTACAGTTCTCCGAAAATTGTCTCTCCGCATTGTGTGTGTGTGTATGTGCGTGTTTTACCGATCACCCCCTGAGGTCCATTCGAGTTCGTCAGCATGTTGCTAGACACAGAATAGCTCAAGGCCACAGACACAGACACACATGCAGCGAGTACTCTCTCCCTTTCCCACACATCTGACACTGTCACACACACATGCAAATACACACACACACACACACACCAATTTAGGATGTGAGGTGTTCATTTGACCCCGTTGCTCAGCCTATCTACCGTCTCTCTTTAGCAGACTGTTGGGATATGAACCACCTCAGGGGTTTACTGTTTCTACTATTAGCATATAAAGAGCATAAATTTCACCCCATCTTGTGTTAGCAGCGAGCTTCGGAGACTGCAGGAGCAAAGGCAAAGGCTCGCTGGGAAAACTAAAAAAAAATGGCCGTGATTGGAGAGCCTCTGCCTGAAGCTCAAGGAATGTCAGGTGATTTTGCCGTGAAACGCGGTAATCACACGTACAGCCTTCGAATGCCCATGTGCAGCCGCGTGCAAGGACACAAGCATGCGTTTGCTGTGCGCACACACATACACATGGACATGGACATGGACATGCACAGTTCAGCCCGCGTCTGAAACGGGTCCAACAGCAAATCACTCCTCACATGTTAGGAGTAACCTTCTGGCATATAAGCTGTGAGCTGATCCGCCATTGTCCTCACCCTGATCTCCTGAAGTCATGATAAACCAAGCACAAAGCCAGACATGCTGACAAAGCTGACTGTGTTCAGATTCACTGCAGTACTGTACAAAGAAACATCCCTGGCTAAACCATGACCTGGCTGCTGCTTGATAAATGCTAAATAAACTGAAAATTAGTTCATACCAGTAATGTAATTATTAAGGAAAATGAAATCCAAACGTGTTTGGTAAAGAAGATACAAAGCATAATGTCTAGTAACCCTGTTCTACCTTTCATCTTCCTGCGTTCACACTGTGAGCAACACCAACCAGAGTCAGCTGTGAGCTCCTCGCTGTAGTTGGCTGAGCTGTAAGAGCTCTCCAGCTCGAGGAGTCTAAGTGAGAGAGCGAGTTGGCATAGCAGACTTAATCAGGGACCCCTCCTGGCATGATTGAATCAAAATATTGTCGCAATGAAATTTTCCAGAGAGAGAGAGAGGGAGAGAAAGAGAGAGAGGATACAGGTGTCTGACAAGAGGGTCAACAACTCCCTCTGCTCAACATGCTGAACTTTTCATGCTCCTGCCTTCTAAAAGGCAAGATCTGGCCCATCACAGATGAGGTTAAACAGACTTTCTTGCGTCTTCCTCGCTCGTGCGGAAAGCAGGCTGCGCAATCACACGTTAAGGTTTGCTGGGTGAACCTTGAATCGCCGGCCAGAGCTAAGCCTTTGATTGAGCATCAAAACGCTTCTTCCACCTGAGAAAATCTCCACCCACTTCCTCGGTAATGAGGGCTCTGGAGAAAATTATGAAGGTGCTTTTGGTGCTATTTAGGTTTGAAATGCACCATAAATTATGTGCATTTTATTGTCAGCATCGAGCTTAACCCGGTTCATTTTGCCCTCCGATGGTTGAAGCGTAATTGGCATAAATACGGTGGGGGTATCAGCAGCTGGTGGTCATGCACCCATGCTCAGGGACAGTTGTCCTCAGTTAATTATTGAGATACAAAAAGATGCCATCTACGTATATATTTGAGATACGCCACCTTCTCTCTTCTCTTCAACTCGGACCAAACTGTGAAACCTCATCCTCTCCTTTTCTCTTCACCGCCGCTTTGATTTAACTGGGTTAGGGACACTGTTTGACACACTCCACAATGTTGTTGTTGGCTCTCTCCCTCTCATACTGTATTCCAATAACTATTAACACGATTGCACTATGCATCACATTTTGTAGACGTTGCATCACTCCTCCGTCATCCCTGCCACCACCACATAGCTACAGAGTGTACTGTACGCAATTTCAGATTTTAGTGATCAAAGTCCAATGCATTCTGTGCTCTGTGCCAATAGAGAGGTTTCATGTGTTTTGTTGTATCTTTTAGCCTGCAGTTTTAATGCTGTTAGAGGCATTAAAAGAGTTTTCCTCATCTCAGAACAGAAGATGTTCACCAGTTAATCCCAGATGTGCTCGAAATTTTATTGGCAGTAAATAACAGTTGTAAACGGAGCCATCAGCATCACAAACGATGCGTATGCCACGTAATTGACATTTAATTTGACAAGCTCCCACCAGCGTCTCGATGAGTTCACAGTCAGCAATAGTGATCACAGGTCCTAATGTGTGCATGCTAGCTAGTCAGGATGTTGACTTTCTTATACTTTCTACTTTTGATTTAGTCATAGTTTTGTTTCCTCAGCTGTATTTGCCTCCTAACCCTAACCCCCCCAAAGATAAAGTCATATGCATCAAATCAACAAGTCACTGGACATTAATCTGTTTCCTGGGTAAGAAAAGCAACCAGAGAAACTCCACAGTAACCACAGTTTTCATAGTCATTGCTTCGCTTTCTAAACACGCTCATTCAAAGCTTCTCAGTTCTCTATAATCTTCCCTGAATAAATGACACAAAATCAATGCTTGGAAAACAGCTCCGTCAATCATCGCTGCCAAACTGTATTTTCTGTAATTGTACCTAACAACTGTTTACAATAGCACCTCACAAAACAATCTTAAATAATGAAGGGAAAAAGCATGAAAACTGGCTGGTTGAACCGCTCCACAGATGCAATGCCAGCGTCACACCATTGTCTAAGTTTCACATTTAAGTGCAAAGAAATACGTAAAAAACTATACTTAACTTTTTGCAAATATTTGATTTGAACTTTTTTTTCCTTTTTTTGATAAATGCAAATGGAAAGAAAAAGCATGAAAGTAGACTACAGTGCTTTTACTCCAGAACCTTATCAAACTAAAATCAATTTAGAAGCAGAAACAAACAAACGTTTGGGTAAAACATGCCAATGAATTGTGTTCTGCAAAGAAAACTGTACTTGTGTGTTGCTATGGCGAGCCAAAACTTAAAGGGTCATATGTGCACGTTTGGACACACACTCACACAATTTATACTGGTCAGTGTATGGCCTAAAAGGCTTTTCACTAGACTTACTGTCAGCAGCGCATTCAGTCAGGAAGAAGCAGCTGGAGGATCTGGGGTAATGAGGTATGTGTCAGTGTCAGCCAATCACTCCCCTGTGACTCGGATGGATTTTTCTTGTCTGGAGACTAAATCCTGTAGATACAGAGAGCGGCGGCGAGGGAGAATAAATGGATACGCTGCAGCCGTCATACTTTTTAGGCGTC
>JBCAUF010000476.1:21158260-21173004 GCA_038406115.1 Haemulon aurolineatum
TGACTGAAGCAATTGGTTGTATCTGGGCTTGCAAGTATGCGTGCGTGCTTGTGTGTGTGTGTGTGTGTGTGTGTGTGCGTGCATGTGTGTAATCATCTGCAGGGTTAAAACCTCCTTCTTTGACTGGCAGATACATTTTCTTGCTCACCTTCCCACTGTTGGTCAGCCCATATCATTTTCTTTGCCTGTCTTTTAGAAATGATCTGGACTGATAGAGCAGTGGAATGAGAATAACAGAAATGGAGAGGTTAAACGTCTGTGTGTTTGACAAATATATGTATATATATCCGCAAGTTGTCTCTTTCTGCTATCCCTCAAATGGGCCAATACACACTTACCATTTGTATTGACCTGTAACACCGTGGAGGGCAATAAGAGAAAATCAGCAAAATAGGCACATATCTAACCCGCCAGCTGTGCTGACCTGTTTTGCAATGATACTAACTGTGAGAAAAGAAATCTATACTGGAGGACGAAGGGCAGAAAACTAATGCTGCACTGCCCTCATTGTGTTGAAACTATCCCAACTATTTAAGCGCATTGTAGCCACTAAAGAAAAAAAGCAGTTTCTCAATCTACAGTACAAGATTGTTATGCCATAATTATGAGGGGGTAATTTGTCTTAAAAAATTAAAAAAGATGTTGTCCATTCTTGTAGAGTGCCTAAGCGGAAGCAGGAAGTAACGTCGCCATGGGACCTCACTTCGGAAAAAATCTCCATCTAAATGAACGGGAGTCAAAATTTTATTTCGTGATCCGATTGATTAGTGCCATGAGAAAAAAATATGAACTCTGCCTGTTTAAAACATTGCATTTCATGCCAAGAAACTAGCGTTTCGTTGTAAAACGGCAACGGAAGAATTGATTTTGTGTGACGACTGCTCTACGGACTACAGTAAACAGTCGGTGTCCCTCAGAACATATATGGCGGTATATGGCGAGTGACGTCACCGACGCGACCTGTACGGTTACGGATTTTCTGAATTTTATTTTACAATAGTTGTACAACAAACTGCAGATTTCTCTGCATGTAACGTGATGTTTTAAACAGGTAGAGGTCATATTTTTTTCTCATGGCACAATTCAATCGGATCACGAAATAACATTTTTACTCCCATTCATTTAAACGGAGACTTTTTCCGAAGTGAGGTCCCATGGCGACCGTTACTTCCTGCTTCCGCTTAGGCACTCTATTTTATTTCAGTCCTTACTATATCATGTGACTGCATGATCATATAAATATGTTAAATCGCTGCGTGTTTTTCATGCCGCCTCAGCATCACTGCAAGATGGCTGCTCTCAAAGGGAATCAGTGCTTGAACAACTCGGATAGACACCAAAGCCTGAGCCTTGGAAACACACAGACTGAGTCAGAAATCTGATATCTATGACCAACATCTGTATTTATCAAGTTCTATTTCTTTCATCAAGTCTTCAGATATTACATTTGTCAGTAAATATGTAAAGGCCTCCATTTGGTAATACTTGTATGTATTTGTCTGTGCCTTCAGAGAACTTCAATCATTATCTTTGTCTCCATATTACATATATTTCTTTACTGGAGTTATTGGATGTGCTACATTGTTCTCTGAGTAAAAGAATCATCATAGTGAAAAGCATCTTTGTCAAATTTCAGTAAATGGTTAAGAACTGCATTCTGCACCAGGCTCATGCACACATCTAGCGGTTTGTATTTTAAGAATTGTACCTGATCATCTTTCATCAGCAACAGTTGCTTCCAGTCGTCTGGTGGTCATGTGCAGCAGGGAAGATCCAACTGCACTGGGGCAAGTTTGAAAAATCGTACTGTCTTGGGAGTGGACAGTGCAGTAGATGCATGAGACTTCCCCACTATACAGCACTCTCACACACACACGCATGCACACACACACACTCGGGCACACAAACCAGAGGTGATAGTACTTATCGTGACAGAGCAGTGCCGGGCTGAATAGAGAGGCAGTGGAGAGGAGAAGCAGAACCGGGGCATGACAATAGCCCACCCTGCTTCTCTGATGCCTTTCAAACTTCATATCTGCCTCCCTCTGCCGCTCGCCAAAAAAAAAGGTGAATGATATAGACCAACTTCTCAGGAGGATCGAAATCAATTTCCACCCAGTGCGACTCAGATGAGGGTGTCCTTTTCAAGAAGTGCTGGTGTTAGGGCTTAGATGGCCGGAGCACAATAGCTCCGCTGGAACCAGACTCCGTCCTCCTCATTAGCGTCACCCTGTTGATAACAGCACTTAAGGAAAACAGCCACCAGCACATCTAATCCTCTCTGGTTTTATTTAGGCCCCAACCCTAACACACACATTATTTATTATTATATATTTTTTTGCATTCAACCTGAGCTAGTGAGTCCGTGCATAATAATAAAGGACTTTGTGAGTTTGGCTTCTGTGTACCCTGTTGTCATATTATTATTCTTTCCTTTTTAAAAATATATATATATTTTTAAATTGTTCAAAGTCTGCTGCTGGCTGAAGCAGGTTTGTTGCTCAAGGGCACCTCAGCAGTGCCAGCTGAATGGATGGAGGTCAGCCTACTCTGTCACATTCTACGTCCATACAGTACTTTTCCAGCTGGGCAGGGATTGAAATTGCATCTTCGGGACAATAATCTTGAATTTCATTATACAGCATTATACCGCTACATGGTTGGATTTGTGGTTATGGCAGTTAAATTAAAACATGGTGAGGACTAGGTAACTAAAACACTAACCCGTTAAGGTTAGAGGAGGCTCATGGTCACAGTTAATAAAAATGCAAATGCTCCGCCATTTGAATTCAAAGTCAGGATGAAAAGAGCAGCATCTCAAACACCCGGGCAGTATTTCCAGTCCCGAATTCCTGTTGACAACAGCAACACCGATTCGTCATGTTACCTGATTATCTTATTCACCCACAATCCCTCTGCTTTTCCTTCTTTCTTACTCACTCCTTTTTTCTGTATATGCAGTGGTGGCTTCCTTTTATGTTCCCATCCTCCCCTCTCTTTTGCTCCCACCCCCGACTCTCCTTGCGCTAACTAGTCAGTGTTTGAATAAAAACTCATTAGGATTACATAGCCATTTAGCTAAGTGACACGGGGTGTAATTGTACCATCCATCAATTGCTGTGTAATAACACACTTGGAGGAGCTAAATGTTGATTAGCCCTCAGCCAATTTCACCACGGGGTTTTGGGAATAAATAGCCAGGGGAGATCGGATGGGGTGATGGGTGGTGGGTAGCCTCCGAGGGTGTAGCGGTCAAGGTCGCTGACCCTTGCAAGCCAAATTAACTCCAAAACAAAGTGTCAAAGACACGTAAAGTATCACTTTATGTCCCTTTCTATTGATTTTTTTGTTGTTGTTGTTCTATCTGGACAATACAGGGTGATTTTTGGATTCAAACTATATGAAATGTATACTGATACTTGACATTTGTGTCACTGCATTTCAGTAAATTACATATGATTTAGTCTCAAAATTAAGGCATATTTATAGCTCTACATTTGTGGACTTTGTGGTCAATACCCTCTTTGATACACTGTATCAAGTTATTCGCTTTTTAGGGCTTCTTCATGCCAAAAGACACCAGATGACAAGCGAGAACAAAGTTGGTGAGTCAGCTCACTCTCAGCAGAGTGCCGGCTCATTGCTGTTTATGAGACCCTTAATTTCACCCTAGTGTCACAAATCACTATCTTACTTTCATCATCTTCCTACGCCACCTCTGTTGCTCCAATCATAGATCACTATCCAGTTAAATGGCACCACCGATAACACGTCAAAGAGCACAATAGCATTGATTTAATTTCTCTCTGTTGTTGTTTCCTCTTAAGTCTTCTTTGTTTGTTTTCCCTGCACTGTTTCCTGCACACACTGTCCTTCCAATAATCAGTCATGTTTTTCAGCTCATTTCTACAGTTAACTGTGGTCCTGAGTGTGCAGACTGCATTATAGTGTTATTTAATATAGACATTGCATTAATCCCTCAGCCTCTTCCACAACACGCTCTTTGCATACCTTTATGCTGACCGTCTCAGATTCCAGTTACTAATTTATTATTGCAAACATAAAGGTTGAATGGGAGTCATTAGGTAAACCTGCAAAAATCAGTCACTCAGTCAATCAATAACTGGTTCTGCTTGCTTATGTTAATTTACTAACTTAATTAACTCACTCCAAGCTTAGATCAATTCAAAGCATATATAACTTATTAGACTTTTTAAACTTATCATACCAGCAGTTTATTTTTGAATTGAGGCCACACACTAGAGCAACGGCTTGAGGTATACTGTATGAGACACCACTTTACAGTTTCACCTATGATCTGGATTGGATAGAATTCCTAGTCAGGCTAAGTCAGTCACTATTTTCTGCTCCTGTGCTCCCTTGTATCCTTCACATTTTCATGGACCTGCTCGATAAGTCCTCCCTGCCTCTTTGTGCTCTGCACAGCGCGACAGAATAATCCTCGCTTAGCTTGTTTAACAACATAATAGGTCTTGTTGCAGCCTCGGTGGGCATTGTGATCAATCAGTATGGGCATGACTTGTTGGGACTGGCCAGGGTGTCAAATAATGGCGTCATTATTGTGATTCAAATAGATACCAGGCCTACCATTGCCAAGCCTCTGTCTCTAGGAAGACTTCAGCAGAAGACTCCATTGTTCCAATTATCTGTCTTCCAGAAGTGCCCTTGTGTCATCTTAGGAGGAACCACAAAAGAAGCCTAACATTAGAGGACACAAATAAGGCAGAAGTGGTGGGAGAAGAAAAGTTTTTTTTTTTTTTCTATTCAGAATAATTCTGATTCTTCCTCCAAATAGATGTGAGAATAACTTAATTGCCCATTGAGCTGATAATACTGTTACGCAGACAATCCCATTGCCAGACATTGACATAGTACAGATAAAGGGAAGGCAAATGATATGGGAAAGAGAAGAGAGAGTATGGAACAAGACAAACATAAAGAAACAGAGCGAGAGATGGAGAATTAGAAAGAGAGGCTCTTTTAGTATAATTGCACCTCTTACCATGAAATGAATGCATTGTGGGCTACCTAACGGTGCCAGCTCCACCCATGTGAGCCATCATGTCTTTATCACTAATGTACCAGTGACTACTGCTGTAATTACATAGGCTTTTGTCTAGCTCTGTGCACAACTATCTTGGAAGCGAAAATTGCTCTGACTTTTACAGCTCTTTCATCGACATCTACGCTACATGGGCCCGAAAAAAAGAAAAAAACAGGAAGCAAAAAAGAGGTGCTAATGAAAAGAAGGAGAGACAAAGAGGCAGAAAGTTTAGGTGGTTAGTAGGGGCTACACACAGCTGGTCTCTCATACTTTGAATTTCAACGAATTAAAAACTCGTGTCACATTTGGCCTTTTGAAAACTAAACATTTTAGAACAAATGTGGATGCAACTGTGTTTGTCTGCCCTAATATGGACCGGTATTAGCATGGTAGGCTTGCTTGAAGTACCATAGTGTTATTTCCAAGGAAAAAAGCTGTTACTTAAAGGTGAAAAGCCTTGTTTATGACTGACTCTTCATAGGTGCCAAAACTGGCCCCAGATGCTACTATATCAAAATCAAATATCAAACTTAGACCTTCTCAGGTTTGAAACAAAACTCAGGGATCTGTCATAGATCAATGTGAAGACTTCACTTGGCATTACTTAACTTAACTTAGATGATCTCTCAGCCACAGCTCCAGTTTCTGGCTTTGAACTAGCTAATTTCTTTGTCATGAAGTACTGTAGGTTTTCATACAAGAGATGTCCATTAAAAGAACTGAAATATTCATCATTCTCTACTTATGTAACAGCTCCCAACTTGCTCCCCCCATGTCTCATCTACCTGAGAATAAACTTCCGAACAACCAAATACTTTCACAAAGACAGACATGCATATACACACAGCTGTGTAGTGTGTCTCTTTAGGGCCGGGAAATATTGCACAAAAAGCACAGTATTACTTTTTTCTACCTTTGAATGGGCAAACTCGATTTATCTCTTTCCCATATTAGAAAAAAATGGGGAGACTGGTTCTACAAATACTGAAGATGGATAGAGTTGTTTTTTACGCACAGTAACAGGCCTTTTTCACAGCAAACACTTTGACATGTCAAAGCAGAAAGAGCACAGGCGTATTTGATAACATTAATGAGGGCTGAATAATATGAAGGTGTGTCAGTCCTATTATCCATGTTATGTGCATGCTGGCTCAGTGGCCTGGCTTACTGGGACACCTAAATGCAGGAAGATGTCCTCATTAGTGAGATTACTTTTACCTCAACTTTTCCTGCAGCAAAAAGCCAAATTGTCTTCCAGCCGGACCTATTAACTCCTTAAAGAACATACTGTAAATCTTCTAAAGGGTTCGTTCAGGCATGTGATAATTAGATTTGATCAGTGGCAGACTTGGGCTCTCTGATGGGCAAAAATAAAAAAAGAGCACCAGATCGCTGAAAGTCATGATGCATTTACCATGAATCAGTTCAAAACTATTGTGAAGATTATAATGTTTAGGTTTATCATGTGACTTAGATTTACATCATTAATTACTAAAACATTTACAGTAGAGGCCCGTTGAGGGTAAGTCATTTTCGAGCTTGTATGGCAGCATATGGGGCCCTGCATCCCATTTTCTCCACTGAAAGGGCACCCTAGGTGGCACTGTGTCACATTTTCTTGAACATAGTGCTAGAGTAGAGGTCACTTTGTCATGTTTCTTTCTTTCACAGAGTCATCCAAGATTTTTTTTTTTAAACATAAGGGCACCAGGGGTGATCAACCTGACTCCACCAGTGGAGATGATGACCAGATGAAGATGAGTTCAATCAAACTAGGAGTTCCTTAGTGTAATTTTTTTCATACAACCTCAATACCGCCATACAACCTCTATACTGTATATCATGATTCATAATTATGAAAGCAAGTTTTTTTTAAACAATTTTTTAGCTGTTCTTTTTTTGTTAATACATTTTCACAAAATACGTCACTGTGACAGCTGAGTAATATTTGCCACTAGCATCTGTTTCATTGTGCAGTATAAGAAGTCCCTCCATATTCTAGGAGTTTTATTTGCACAAACGCAAGATGTCATTTTTCTTTTATTGCTGAATGTGATCTGCAAGCAACTCCAGGAGATTCACATCAGTTCAAAGTGGTCTGCTCTAACAGCGCCATAACACTTCAACGTCTTAATTAAACATGATTGTTATCTGGGTTTGTTTAATTCTTAGAAATGCTGATAGGTCTGGCTGCCAAATAAAACTCCAAGGGTTGGATACAGCCACTGTTGCTGTGTGTGCATGTGTGTATGAGTGTGTATGTGACAGAGAGAGAAAGAGCGAGCGAGAGAGAGGGGAGACAGCCAAGTGGGTCAGAAAACTGATTCCTTGGTTCCCTGTGGAGGGAGCAAGACCTTTATCTTCAATTTCAGAGATTTCCTCTGTGGTCAGAATAAGAGGCCACACCACCTATTTCTCTTCCACTCTTATACTTGTTTTATTGGGCCATCACTTAACTAAGACAAGACAAGATATAATGAGGGCATTTTTTTCCCCAAGCAATATTTGGTAGATGCATTATCTAGACTTCTTTGGACATTTACGTCCTCCACATTGATTTTGTCCAGATAGCTTTTTTCTGTTGATTGGACTTGGATATTTCTAATAGAAGCGGCTGTTACTCTCTGAGGAACGTATTTATAGAAAGTAGACTTTACTGATTACTCAGTCAGTTGCTGGTGCTCCAATGTTCACAACGTCAACATTACAGTACAGTAAAAGTACACATCACAGTAAAAGTAACACTGCAGTACAATCAGAAAAAAAAATCATTCATATGTCTTCTGAGATTTTAACACATAAATGGACAAAACATCCAGACAAATCCAAAATCCTACCATGATCCCATTGCAGGTTGTACCCTAGTGCAAAACAAGGAAGGTGCATAAATTCCCAGACTGAGACCTCACCTTAACACGGCCTCTGCTTCTTCCTCTCCTGTCCTCCTAAATTTATCGAGTCGTGAGGCCCATCAACCTTTATTAGCTAATAATGCTGTTAGGGCCATTAAGTGTGGCCAAGGCTCCCCCACAGCAACACTTAACAGTCTCACTGGGGTACTAGTGAGGGACTGAAGTAACAGAACTGCTGTGTGACAACCCCCCCTCCCCTCCTGCACCCAAGTGTCTGACTAGACTTCTAATTTGATAATGTTAAGACCAGCATAGCATCTCCAGAGGGTGATTGGTATGTCACTTAAATATAGCCAAAATGGCAAAAGTGACTCCTGGTCAAACATTGTCATTTGCTGGAATAATTGGGTCATGATGAATCCGGCTTTTTTGTTTTGGTCTTTTTTAAGATTTCACACGTCTCTTATTAAGATTAAGGTTGTTGTTCAAGCCAAGGGACAGTATTGTACTATTTTCAGATTTTGACCCACCCTCTAGACCTCTGGACGAATGCCCTTGAGGCGTTCAGAAGATGTCTGGACTTCAGTTTTGAGAACAAGTGTTTCCCATGTTTCTGTGTTAAGATGCTAATACCCAATATCCAATAGACATTAAATACAGAGGAGACTGCACAATAGATGATTTAGAACTCCTGCAGGCACTCTTTAGATTGCCACGCTGAAATATGCAGTGAAGGGCACAATGGAGTCTGGTTACTCCCCTGGCCGTAGGTGTTGTTTTTGTTGTGTTGTGCTTGGTCCAAACTCTTAGAGAATGGTTAGCGGATGGCCACTGTACATCAAAGCACAAATATAATCAGCTGTTAGGGAGAGAGAGCCCTCTATTTTATCTTCTCTCCTTGCTCAGGGCTGAAAACAGACTGTAGCCGAGATGAAAGTTGATAACGGGGGGGGGGGAAAGGAGTGTACAGTTTGCTCTCGCCACTTGTGTTGTGATGCAAAAAAAAAAAAAAAGGAATACGTGTTCTGTTTTGATGAGTCACGTGGTAAGCTCTCAGTTCATTGAAAAGTGAGACATAGCTTTAATGTGAATTTTGGTAAACAATTCGCAGGGAAACTATAGCTGTTTAGTACAATTAGAAGTAAACACAAAGAGTTATTTTCCATCAAATAGCCATATAGAATAAAGAGAAACTTTTTAATTCACTAAATTTCCAAGTTCCTTCCCCCATGTGGCTGATCATGTAGACTTTTTCTCTATCACTATCACAGCCCAGCAATTGGTTGGTGGGATGTATTGTTGTTGATATCTCCAGAAGGAGAATCTATTCTGAACCAATCACACATAAGTGCCTCTGCAATTAAGGTATTTGTGCCTCAGCAGTGAAGAAAGTTTACCCGCGGGGCCCAGAGCCTTCAACTCTCATATTCTGTAATCTTAGAGCCGCGCTCAAAGCCAGAGAGCACTGGGAGAGCACCGTCACCTTTCCAACAGCACAGGTCAGCAGAAGTTCTTCTTTTTATGCATAATTATATTTACCATATTTACAGTATTATCTTGTACAAATCTGTTCATTATTATCCCTACAATATGCCTATTATAAGAAAATATAAATGTACACTATATTTTCTTAATATACATTTACTGACAGCATCACACAATGCATGAGGACATAACACAAACCAAAAAAACAAAAAATGCATATTGTACAACAAACACGGATCAGACACAGTGATGCTTAAAGCCACTAAAAATATGTGGGGGGTGAAAGATCCAAAGTGGGGAATACATTTGGGGATAGTTAAGCTGATCGGTCTTTGGGTTCTCAGTTGGCTGTAAAGAAGTTATCTGTACTCCTGCAACCTCACTTTGTGCTGCTAATGACCTTCTGTTTTAAAATGTCCAGTTTTTTCATTAAAATGTGCAAAGATCTTTACCCACGTCTATTATGCAAAACAGCTGCTGTGCAAAAATGACAAATATGGCTTTATATTAGTATAAGCTGTTTCACCTTTTTAGTCAAAACTTGGACAAATAGTTGTGAAAAGGTCATGGACCTGCACATGAAAACTGGAATCAAGACTCCATATCATCATATCACATATCACCAACACAGTGTAAAGTTGTATCACAGAATCATGTAAACTTTTACTGCGATGCATGATTCTCTTCTACTGCCAGCTAACTTCACAACACCTAGGAAATTGGATTCCCAGGCCTGATTAAAGAGCTAACTATGGGCTAGATGGATCTAGGACTACCTCCCACCGCAAACCCTCCTCCCACACATCGGCTCATAGTAGGGGTGCGTGGGGAAGTGATTACTCTCGGATTAAGACTTGCCTCATCGCCGATATGTGCGGCATAATTGAATAATGGCTGCCTCACCCGAACAGTCCCAATGCAGATGAGCCTCCCAGCCTCGTCAGATCGGCACAATATTAACCATGACACAGGCGTAACCAGGCCGGTAATTAATGCACTGAATCAATTACAAATTAGTCCATTTGGAGAATTCCCCACAGGAGTCCACTCATTACCAGTGCTCTGATGGAGTTGCAAGTTCTCCTCATGGGAAGGGGTGTCACTCTACTGCTCTCCTTTTCTATCTGTCTTTATCTCTTTTCTCAAGGTAGGATGCGGAAGACAAATGGAGGATGAAATTGATGCTGCCTGCTACTTGGCATTACATTGCAAATTAAAATGTCAGCCACACAACATCGGATTCTTGGTATTGTCCAACTGGAGAAGAGTTTGAAGCTAATGAAGGTACCTGCAGGAGGTAGCTAATGAGCACCATTTGCTGGCACTGCTGCTAAAACCATGCTGATGGTAGTCTGCTCTGTGAGTAACTTTCAAATATAGCAGTTTGCCAGTTGTAATATAGATCTTTACCTGACTTTTATTTTTGTATTTTCACACAACACACAATTACAGTCATAGTTTCGTCTAAAAAGACTAAGAACATTCCTGCCATTAATATTGACTGCAGAATTCGAGAGAGTCATCGGGCACTTAGATTGTTCAACAGTAATGGACATATTACAGTATATCCTAACTAAACTAGTAGTGTGAAAAATATAGCCCTCTCTCTTGAGTCTGTGTTAACGGTCCTCATAGTGTAAGGTGAACACCACACTATTAATTTTACTGCCAAAGGTGAAAGTCGGGCTTAATGACAGAACACTTTCTAGCACAATTCGACTGTCAAGAGAGTTAAAATGGAAAAGAGCTGCCAATACAAGAGAGCACATGTGGCTTACATTTCCCTGCCCAGTCCCTCAAATCCTGCACTGTATGCTTTGGTTATGTTTTGACTCTGTATGTTTTAAAATCCAAATGACTAAATGTATTTAAGCCATTTTTCAAAAACATTTCGCAAGGACAGGAAAGGCAGCCTGAAATTTCAAGGGAGGAATCTGATTAAGAGCAATAAAGGCAGTGCCAGACTAATGTGCCACTTCCTGAAGCAACCCTCATGCATCAGTGTCGCTAGCTGATGGATTTAAGCTAAGCAAAGGCAAAACTAAGGTTTTGCCTTGAATTAGAGAAAATGCAATCAAAACTTGGTTTATACAAAAAAAAGTAGAATTAATCAGTCCAGTGGCTTGAACTGTGTTCAATTTGCAGTCCAGCAATTAAATCAGTTTGAGAAAATGGCTGAATTGTCATTGTCTTCAGTAGAGATGTTGCACTCAATACATTCTGCTTACACTTGCATTTCGTTCTGAAGGTAATTTTCACAATTGAGTCATCATGGTGTTTGATTCATGCTTCCTGGAATAAATAATCCTAAATTACCTTCAGACTGAACATTTGTGCTCCGAGTGGCTGAATCCAAAGTAAATAGAGGTAGATACCAAACCAGGAGAAATTCTGTCAATGCTAAGGATGCATCCATATCAGGCAAGGGTCCATGTTATAAAAAAAAACAAAAAACGTGATACTAATTTACAGCAACACTTTGTTATGCCCACTATAAAGAGTAAAGCAGACTGTAAGCTCTGCTCTGTCAAATTATTAATAGGATAAACAAAACTTGGCAAAACAAGTAAAGAACCAAAACAACACAGAGTTCAACGGGTTTGCTAATGCTAGAAATGCAGCAAACTCTGGTGAGAGAACATGTCCAGAGACACCCTAAGGCGGTAAAAATAGCAGAACTCTTAACCTGCGCATCGCTCTTGATGACCAGTCTTTGGCAGTTGTTGTTACTGAGGAACACCCTCTCAGCGTGACAGAGCCAAAGTATGAGATTCCCTGTTGTCACCGTATATTAAAGACAAAAACCCAGCAGCGTGCAACTTTTCAGGTAAAAGCACAAGAATGGCCTGTTGCATGGCAGCAGTTTTTAGCTTTACTGCTGGTATTTGGACTTTTGATGTCTGCTTTATGTCTCTCCATCAGCTTAACTGCAAAGTGGGCTGATGAGAATTGTACAACAAAAAAAGAGGCTCAAACTTAGCTTGGGTGTCTGAAAAGTTTTCTCTGCATTGTGGTCTGGGACAGAGCTAAAAATACGATACACTCGCATTGGATGATGCTGGGTGCCATAGCCTGCCATGTGTCGCTCACACCCTTCAGTTGGTTTCTGGCGTTTGGCTCAAGTGTTGATCATGCAGAGACAGTATGCCGCAAAATAGCTCCTATTCCTTTTTAAACTGTCTGTTTTTGGCCCAATTTCAGGAGTTGACCTGAAAAAAGAGCTCTTGATCCTTTGCCTCAGATGTGATTCCTGCTGTCATTGTGCTGCAGAGAGTCTTGACCAAAGAAAACCATAACTGAAAGAAACTTCAGTGGTGCTTCTCTGACATGGAAAGCAACTACACTTGAGTATCTATTCTTTGAGTGTGTATGTGACCACTCTTTACTACTTTACTGTTTAACTTTGACGCGTCCACAAGCATCAGCATCACTCAGCAGTGCCCCAGCGAAGACATACCTCGGAGAAACCACAATTTCTCGTGAAGACAAACCACTCACAACACCGGGTGATTAACAAATTGCGGTTTGGTTCTCTGGCCCAGATGGCATGAAGATACCTCTCAGCATAATAGTTTCAGTGACTCTCAGTTGCTTTTACAAAGAGAAATATTGCATGTTTACTGCTGATCATTGATTCTGGTGGCATGTTTTTGCTTTTGTTGTAAGCTTTTCATGTTACAAGCAACAGTCCCACTTTATACGATGCATTTTTAATTATGTTGCAAGCAGAACCAACAGTTGATGATACTTACAAGTATCAAAATCACTGATCCCACTGAAATGATCATGGAATACTGCACTATCATTAAGTGCTATCAGTGTTGCTATTTTTGCTTGTTCACTGCATTAATTTACACTTGAGCTCTCAAGAATGGCATATTCATTTGGTCTGTATTGGTGTAGCAGTGTGAACAGATCTTCGGGACAGAGGGGAAGAGAAAGGCATTCAGTGTCTTGAACAGAAAGAAAGAAACTGAAGTGAAAACAATAGCAAGATCAGGGAAGAGGGAAAGAGACAAGATACATGCCTTTGCTTAATTACTGTGTTAGTAAATCAATAGGAGCTGTGCCATGCTTCATTGTCTGGGCTGTGACTAAGGGAGAGGAGTTAGACAAGCTGAAAGGCATCAGGCAGTAAACGTTGGCGAAAAATCAGTCTTCTTCATCCTGTGACTACCGAACACCCACAACTCGCCCACCACCTCCCAGTCTCCCTATCTTTATAATCACATTTCTTACCTCAGGTTTACAGGCCCTTTTCCAGTTAAATTCTGCGATTGCAGGAATCGCTTCTCTTCAGAAACCACCTGACAACAACACTAATTATATTTGTTTTCAACAATGTCCCAAAATACTAGCCCACAGCACTTCATTTACTGAAGCAAGAGTCCCAACCATGCAGGGAAGAGATATCAGACATCGCATGTGTGTATTTGGTGTATTTGTTTGTGTGTGTGTCACTCTGGAGTCACTTTGTATGGGCCCACATACTTAGTCCCAGACCCCATTGTCGTTAATGGAGCCTCAGGTGGCAAAGCTGTGGAGAAAGTAGCCTTTTCTGCAACATTCCAGTGGAGCCAGATGCTTCGGAAATATGCAGCGGGAATGGGAGGCATCCCATCCGAATGGAATCCAAAACCCACATTTGTTTGTGCAGCAGATGTCTGTTCCTGTGGCACGGATCCAGCAAGCTCGAGCTCTTCATTGTAGTAAAATACACTAACATATGACAACGTTACTGAGTTCAGTTTAAGTTTAAAACAAAACTGGACAAATTAAAAGAAATGATGACTTTATAGCTCTCTATCTAAAATACAATGGGTGACCCCGCTCCCATTGGGCTACTTGACATTCATACGTTAGGTGTTCACATGATGCCTGTCCTGTTTGGCCCATTCTCCCCGTATTTGACCATCGTGGCGTTTTCTGTCGATGATGCATGCACCTTGCAGCGCCTTCTTGTCATTGCGCTTGACAAGTAGACTGTCATACTGTCGCAACCAATGACACTCAAGCATCAACCGAACACCACACATCGCCTCGGCGTCCATGACATGCACACACTCTGAACAGGGACTTCTCAAAGTCACCCATCCTTGCCAATCCCATTAGCGTGTGACAGGCACTCACAAATCTCAAACAGAAACTCAGAAAACACTCTTTGATTCAAGTAACATATGTCAAATAGTTCATGTTGTCTTGCTGTATCTTCTATTTTAGTCATTATATACTTATGTTCATGTGACTTGTTGCTATATGCACATTTGAATTAACTGAATTTGCCTTCCTGCCTCAGTATATAGGGGATTTTAATTTGATTTACTGTACCTCATTGAAATCCT
>JBCAUF010000476.1:21177873-21191180 GCA_038406115.1 Haemulon aurolineatum
GACCAAATGGACGTCATTCAGGTTTTGTTTTTACATGCATACTTCCCACAGTGAGTAAAGTGATTTGCTTCCAAATTTGTATGTATAATTTTACTTTTTATAATTTCAAGTAGAGTCGGAAACAGTGTTAGCAAACGATAGCAATCCACATGTGAGCTGAATGGAATGGGAGCAGAAAGTGATGGTCAAATGGAAACAGAATTATATTTTGAAAAGCTTTTATTGATTTCTTCTATTTCTTTTTTATCCAAGAGTAGGTAACCGCTAAGAGGTGGATTAAGTGAATGCTTCACAGACTCTCAACTAAAACTTGTGAAACATTATTCACTTCACTCACTTCATTACCTGGTTTGAAGCTGCTATCCTTGGGGTTAATGATTCCAAAAAAAGGTCTTACAGCAGAGTTCAACTGCGATCACATCCTCTTGTTGATCTACTTGTGTTAATCAATAGTTGCCTTGCCTAGCACAAGCTTGCTTTCCTTGTTTTTTGAAACAATGCCGAACAGCAACAGGTATAATGTAGAAAATACATCAGAGGCATAACAGGTGATGTAGGGGGTGCCTTCAGAAAATCTTTCACAAAAGTGCTGTTGCAGGGAAACACTGGTGGAGGGTACATAGCACAATTGAATTAATGCGTTGTCCAATGTGCTGGTAGTTGTTTACTGGCTTCTGTCACCTTCATGGAGGATGGGAATATGCAGTCTGCCTCCTCTCCTCTGTGCTGTTATCACAATTAAACCTCTCACACGAAGGGATGCGATGCTGACTCGCGATGCCGTGAAAAGGCTTTATCTCCTCTGTTATTCCCACCCATCGCTCCTGCTCACACAACAAATCTCGTCTGATTTACAACCCACTCTGCAATCGACCTAAGCCTGTTTCCTCAGAAGTTGGAGAAGACACTGAATGTGATTGCTGATAAATAGCGTACTAAGTAGGAAAACATTGTGTGGGTGGCTCTGCCTTATTACCAACAATGGCTCCTTGTGCTACTATGTTTCCTTCAGGCACCCTGACCCCGAGGTCAGTGAGAAATGAAGCTCTTGACTTGCAAAAAAGATGTTGAGCTTTTCCAATACAGGGCTAAGTGGGCCATGCCAGGGCCACAGCCAGCTCACGCTGTGTGCAACACAAGGTCAGAGGTGTTATTTACTCATTTTGAAGCTAAATCCGACCTTACAAATCTTCTGAGTGAGTAAAAATGGAGGGAGAATCAATTTGTAGTTTGTCTGAATAGCATTAAGTTAAAGTGTTATCTGAAAAACATTAAGAAAAAGTGTTAGCAGCAAGTCCTGGTCACTTGTGTTTAGTCCCATGGTGCAAACACTTGCATTTTTTTTTTTTTTTTTTTTTGCCCTGCAGTGCAATCATAACATAAATTATTTCCCTTATTATCTTTTCCACATACGGAAGCAAGAGGAATGAGATTTGAATGATTTATTAGGTAGCACCACAAAGTGCCATGCATGTCCTCACTGATGGGAAATGTCAGTAAAATGTGCTTTGAAATGGCTTTTTCTGCTTATTTCTCAACGGGATGAACTCCCAGTGCAATCAGACCAGACTGGTGGCATACGTAGTACACTATAGCTTGTTTCCACCTCAATGATGTTTTTTGGGGGGCGAGATTAAGCCAAGTGCATGCATATACATATTTGATATATCAGCATGGTTACACGTATGTCCAGGAGACACTGAGGCAATATGGGAAAGATGATGTCATCAGTTTGCCTGGGAATTTAAAAATTCTCTCTGTATTGGGAGGTTACAATTTATTCCGAGACTAGAATTTATTAAGATTTGTAAGGAAGAAACATGACACTGAGCTTGTGTCTCTGCTGCTTCCAAACCTTCTTTCTAAATAATTCAGTTGTCTCTCATTGTTCTCTTCAACTGTTCCTTCCCTGTGATCCCCCAGAGTCGAAGGAAACAACACATCCATCCACGAGTGTGTGTGCAGCGATAGTATGTGCTCGTGTGTTGAGTTCCATCTTGTATTCTTTCTCACATGTTGCGCCATACTTAGGGAATTGCATTTGTCCAGCACCACCAACAGCTTTTCTTCCTTTCTTTTTTTTTTTTTGCCAAGTCGGTCCTCTTCATTGTGGTGCCAAGTTGAAGCCAGAGCTGAGGGAGCCGGAGCTGGACTCTGTGAGAAGCTGCTGTTTGATGTGCCATCCGTGGCCTCGAGCCATGAAGTAGAGGGGAAGTTATGCACAACAGCCATGGCCTGAATATGCTCGACTTCATAACTCTGACTGCTTGAGCTTCACCCTGGTCCTTTTCGTTCTCGCTAACAAGTAGAGTTGAATAGAGCTGAATAGAATCTTCTCTCTTTCTTGATGAAGATAAATGTTGTAATGGGATATTTTTCTTGTTATAGGAAGATTCTGTCACGTTTGGAGGTTTTGTTGTTATTACAACATACCAAGCCAAACCAGGATCTAAATCAAGTCCAGATTAAATGCCGTCTAGTTGCCTTCAGGTAGGACCTTGTGCTTTCTCACTCCCAATTCGGCAAATATGGCAGCTTGTTGAGTGGCCCTACAACTTCAAAATACGATACTCTACGTTCCCCTCTGGCGTCACTTTTACGTTGGCATTTCCACTCATTACATCCTGTTTTAAAAATACAGTTTTTGCCACCAAAACTTCTTAAGTTTGGGCTTGATTACTGCTTGGTTAGCTTTTGGGGAAAAAAAAAATAAAAGATTCTGGTTTGGGTTAAAATAAGAAGGTTTGTAACATAAATGAACTTACCGACATATGGGTAATATTTCACGGGACAACTGCATCATGTTGCCAAAGAACACAGCAGACACCTGTGTGGCCTGCGTTTTTCATCACCCCAACCTGCCTCCTAGCTTAGACTTTCTTGTTTTTTTCATACTATCTGCATTGCTCTGATGGATGGGTTCAAACAGGAAGTCCAGTGCGTCTCATACTGACACTAAAGGGTGCCCTGTGCATTGGAATCAGACACAGAGAGCCACTGCCCGAGATGCAGCATTTGACACCCCATCCTTGTGTCCTTTTCAGTGCATTGCTATCCGTCCCCAGTCTCTTTTCCATCAGGTATATATATTTTGAAAATACATATGTATTGGGTAGACAGGGCTGTCCAAAATGTTGGACCAGTAAAGACCTTGAACACCAACTGATCTCTTTATAACGAGAAACTTGTCTTGGAGGGTCTATCATATCACTGCTTTTTGCACAGATGGTCCTGACAGTTAAACAAGCCATTGCTGGCGGGGGAAGAAACAAGTCACTTGTGTCCCAGTTTGTTCTGTTGCAGTTGTCATCATTGTACAGTGCACTGCTGAGGAAGGATATGAGCCTGGACCATCAGGATAGAGCCACTCCTGTGCATCAGGCATCGCAGATCAAAACCCTTTCCTACCTTCAAGTGCTTTAGTGAGTCCGAGCCTGGCTGTCTCATTCATTACAAGGCCTTTGATGTTGCTGTCATATTGGTCCACCGTTCCTCTGCCAGCAGCTCCCAGGAGAAGTGTAAAATGATCGATATAATCCATAAGCAACATATATAAGAGGATAAAACGTATTAACTACACAAGGGGCTAAACGAGAGGAGGCACAGTAAAAGACCCCTTTGGTGCTGAAACCCACCCGCATTCCTACTCTGGACAAAATTGCCTTTGGATGAAATCAATTTGTCGCCAGTATATTGTAGCATTGCACTTATTGATTTCTCTGGTGCACTCTCCGCAAGCTGTGAATGGACTCTCTGGATTTGAGGGGACTGAAGGATGGGGTGGAGGAGGCCTCTGGCTGAGCGGGGATAGGACTCCCTCCGATGCACCTTTCAATCAAGCTTAGCTAAGTTATCCTCATGAATATGAAATATAGGGCACAGTCAATCCGGGAAAAGTTGAGGGATGGCGTGTGTGCACGGGGGTGTATTGAAGTGAAGAAGGAATGTGAAAGACACTCTTTGCTTGGGTGTGGAAAGTTTAGTTGTGTTGTTTGTTTGATATTACTTTGTGCGGATGGAAATCTGTTCTGACTTACTTTCCATCTGAAGATAAAAAGCTGGTCCATCAAAGGTTGCCCATTTTTTACAGCCTTTTATGGGTACAAGTGAACCTCCTGCAATGCTTAAAAAGTACTTCTTCCCACCTTTTGTCCCTATAGCCATGAAAAAGGTTAAACAGAGTCACCTCCTGACATTTTCAAAGTTCCCTAATCTGTATTTTGATGCACGCTGACCCGCAGTGTCTTCCTTCCTGCTCAGGCAAACATTTTCAGCACTTCCGTCTGGATTCACATGAACCCCGGGCAGGCTCTGTGCTTTCACATGGTAATTACAGCCTGCTTCCCTGGCAAAATAATAACAGCCTCAATAAGGAGCACAACACAGATGAGCTTTCTGATTTAACACATTTTACTGCCACCCCCCTCTCCCACCCCCACCCACCATTCTCTCATTTCATCCAGTATCGTTTTCATTTTTTGTTGTTGTTGTTGTTTTTTTTTTTGTTTTTTTCAGATTTGTTTAGTTTTGTTGATTCATTTTTCTAACCACCCTACGCCTGCACTGCGTCTGTCCAAAATGAAGCATCCAATCTGAGGCCCCATCTGCTGAATGATCCTCGCTCGTCTCATGCATGTACACAAGCCTGTGTTTTACGCCAAGGCGTTATCCACTCCTTCATGGCCCATCTGCTCTCTCTTTATCTATCCTATTTTCTGTCTTTCTTCCATCTCTTTATCCCTTTTTCTTTGGCACTGTGTCTCTCGTCATATTTCAGTTGGCTGTCTTGATTTGTCACATTGATGCCTTTTACACAAACGGATGAAATCTCATGTTTGTACCATTTTGTACTGTAAGCAACACCCTTTTGAGCACTCGAGTCCCACCGTGTTCTCCCAACGCCGGCCACAGCTGTTGGATGAGCATATCTGAGTGAACGCTCTCCACCGTCCGCTGAACGTGTCATGTTCAGCGTCTTCTGATAGCTATGTACAAGGGAAGCCAGGGAAGGGTGGGATTGGATGGGACAAGGTGAAAGAGACGACTTGAGTCAGTGTGTTTCCCCAGAAAAGGGGCCCGCTGAGAGGGGGCCATAAAATTTTGGCCTTCTTGTGATTCTGAGACTTCCATTCACCGCCTAACGACAAGGAGTAGAAAGAGTAATTCTGCCACAGGAGGCAGGCAAGATTGGTTCAGTGCACCTCGCCGAAATTCAGTCGAGCCTCTTGCCTGGCAGCCTGCAGACCTCAGGTCTCCTTCAATTGTGTGTCTAATTGATTACTTCCCATGCAATTACTCCCGTGTCACACTCAATATTTCACCGCTCCAGGAAGGGGGCAAGAGGGACTTTCTTTTTGAAGGACGACATTCATATTGTCACATTTGTGAGCCCCTAATGTGGATCGTGAGGAGGCACATGTTAAATTGAAGTCCGGAACGGGCCATCAGTGGAGGTTGGTGTTAATTGATTGCTGTGTAATACCGCTGTGTGACAAAGATAGCGAGATTTTTAGAGCCAATAGTTGGGTTTTTATCCCAATGGGACAACAGAGCTAAATTTAAATTAAGGTTTATTTAGTGGTTCTGTTTATTTTCATGCTACTGCAGCCATACAAAGCTAACATGAAAGATACTATTAATTTGCATGCTTTCAGTGTAATGTATGATTTTTCTATACCTTTGACTGTTGCTCTGCCCATGATGGCATCCGTTTTTCCGGATTCCCATAATTTCTCTCATTTATAATCTTATGTTACCTCCACTCCTTACCTCCTTGTTTTAGATGTGCCTAATTCAAACATAAAACGTAACCCGGCCAATTCACCAGATTACAGTACTTAAGGTTCTGGGCCATCCACATGTATCGCTCACAAAGCAACCTCAAGGATTCAGTGTTGTTTTTTCATGCTTTTATTATTTATTATTGTCTTTAATAATGCGATGTTTGAGATTTCATCAGCAGGAAATAACTGGGCTCTATGAAATATTAATGGACAACAACAGCACAACCTTCTATGGGAAAGGAGAAATAATAATACAGAATATCATTGGCAATTAAAAGTGTGTGTAGGTGTGTGTGTGTGTGTGTGTGTGCGCGCGTGTGCGCGCGTGTGTGTGTTGCATATATTAAATTGCTAGACTAGAAACTGTGGTACATTAAACTTTTTGCTCCAAATCCCCCCCCTTGTGTCATACCAGGGTCCCTTTTTACAAATATTAATTTACAAGACTTGACAAAGTTTAAACAAACACTGACCATTATTATACCACATCATATCTAATGCATTTTTCCCATGTCAAATAAAAACAAACCTTTCCTTTACCCTGAGGCAAGGAACAGAAGACAGAAAGAACAGCTGGGGCCTTTACAAACCATAAATTAAAAGAGAAAAACAGTGAATGATTTGAAGAGTTTGTTGAAAGTATTTTGAAAAAGGAAAGCAATACACCAACATCAAAGTGACAGCTCAGGTCAAAGGCAAAAGTCCCCTATTTTGACCATTATTATTCTTATGACTGAGGGCAGAATAAAATCCCCTCACTGCTTTAACCACCACCTACATCTGACATTACAATTTTTTAAACCCTTAATTGCAGATTGCAGAAGCAGAGACTGCAGTCTTTCATGCACATATTTCTTTGCTACCTAGTTTATTCCATGCGAGGATGAATAGACACATGACATGTAGAACAGCTGATGTAAGATCTGGAAAATGTTCATCTGACATTTCAAATGCGTGCAGGGATTTTCGTATGTTAGTGAATTGTGTTTTTCTATTGATTACAAATAAAGAACTACAGTAGCAGTTTTCCTACTCTGAGGACCATTTATGTCTTTGTTTTTTATGCATGCGAGCATGCCAGTGTCTAAATACATCACTGTGGTAATGCTGACATGTGCAATATGTGTGTTTTCAATAAATATTGTACATTGCATTAGAAACCTGCCTAGGAGAATTTTAAGTATTATAACTGATCAGAAACATTGTCCAGCCCGAGTGTCCGCCTCCGCCTCACCTTTTGTCAGCGAGAAAAGTACCCAGACTTGCCTAAACATGACTACATACCCTTTATTACCATTTTGCCATCCAAACTGAACCTCCACGGCCCGCTGGAAGTGAGAGTCGACTTTCACCTCATTAAAAGTTAAAGTAGGCGTGGAAGGAATTTTAATGCCAATTAATAATCAGAACACAGTCCTCTTCTCTCTTCCTCCAACATTTCCTTCCCCCCCTGGGCTATGACTTAGATCAGGCAAAGATCTGCCATGATGTAGATGTAAACTGGCTCAGAGACCAATAGGACGCTGTTCACTTAGTTGAAATCTCGTCTGAATTCTACCCTGTTGTTCAATCAGGGAAAGAGAGACAGAGTAAGAATATGGTTCTCAGCCACTTGAACAGTGCAACGTTTCAGATTGCTACTATAAAGTCTACAACAAGCACTTTATACTTTGGTAACTGATTTTGATGCACTTTTAGTCTTGCTCTTTTGATGAATATATACATTAGCTTTGGTCACATTTGATTTCCATTTGTGAGTTTAAGTCTGGTTTTAGCAAAAAAAAGTTTAGACCAGTCTTTTCAGTCTCAACAAGAATTCTCGTGGCCATGTTGCTGCCTTTGGCTTCACAGTCAATACTTCTTAGAAGTCATTTAGAGGTCATTGTTGGTTTAGATTTTTTTTATGTTTTATTTCTGTATCTACAATTATGATTAGTGATGTCATGATATTTCAGTATTCAGTAGATAACAGAAAATGAAGACAATTCATTCATCAACTACTGTAGCTACTGGCTACTTTGTGTGCTTTTATTGCAGTTATACTTACATGCTCTCTCGCTCCACCGCTCTACACTCATATTTTGAGTTTTAATTCATAACCCAAGAGACAAACAAACTCAAAATGAACAAAGTTAAAGAAGAATTTAACAGATTATTATTCATTAGCATTATTTCATTATCATTATGAATTCTTTAGGCCACATAATCACGCTGTGAAAATAGTGTGACAGCCATATGTATTATACAGAGTGTGCATATAATATTTACCATGCGAACACAACAGAGAATATTGTATATTTTATTTCTTTATGTCCTTATTGCTAAAGCAAACCAACTTTGACAGTTAGTAAGTCACAAATATTTGTATGCCCAACTGCCCTTGAAGATTTTGCAGTGCTGTTTGAGTGATACACTAATTTCGTGTTTGCTTCTGAGAGTGGACAGTTGTTATTTACAGAAAACACTTTACTTTAAGAAAATGACCAGTCTCTCTTACCTAGCAAGCTGTATCAACATCATAAAACCATAGATGTAAATTATTTCATGTGTTTTTAATTGTAATAATCTATTTGAACAAGATGCAGTTTAGAACAGTTTCGACACCATGAGCAGTCTTCTCTAAAAATCTAGATAAACTTTGGTCAAATTTCAACATGTAGCAATCTTTTTGTGAAACTTGTTCTCTGCAGAGTGTAGATACTTTCTTTTACTGAGTATGTGAACACTGCTTTGTCACTCTACACAACATTCAGTCAACCTGAAGTGGACACGGACACACACACACACACGCACACACAGATACAAACACACAAATAAGATAATCCATTGCCTGTCCCACACTGGGAAAATTCACAACACCAGAAACATTCAAATGAAGGGCTTTACCATCTTTTTGTATGTGTTCTTGTTTGTCTTATCTACTGTACCTACTCCCTTTTATTCGCTGCCACAGATATGATTGCTGATTCAAAACAAACTCAAACTCACACTGTGATTGTCATGTTCAGTTTCTGTCACCGACTTGTCAGTCATCGCGGCTTTACCATATCAGCGCGTGGCTCTGCAGCCTTGACATGCAGTACTTTACTTTGATTCTGGAGGCCAGACAGTGTTTCAGACAGGCCTTTGATGTCAGAGGCGCTCAGTGCTCATCTCGGAGGAGAAGCAAAATGAGTGGGAAAGCAAATAAAATAGGAGCTGACTGGCAGCTCGGTGGGTCTCAAAAGCCACTGAGGAAAATGTCACTTTCTATCAACTTAGTTATGAGGCCTAAATGGACACCTGTGGACTTTGAGTGAGGAAAGATTTTCCCCGTTGAAGACGTGTTTAACATGAATATAAACGAGTTCTGAAATCATGCTGACAGCTGTGCATCTTCTCAAGCAGTCAGAGCATTCATAAACTTTGCTCGCTAGTGTTTTGTGTGCTTTTGTGCTGGTGTTGTCGACGTAATGACTTTTTTCCATTTATCTTCCTTGTGACATGTTGTAGAATGCGTTGCTTCCCAAAAGAAACTATAGGCTCTAGCTCCGGGATAGTTGTCCATCTGTGGATGTTTCAGCTCATCTTATCTGCTGACAAGTTATATGTACAGTACATATTTAAACAGTTGGATTAAAGGCCTGAGATTTCCAACCAATTACCGTTATCATCAGTGCATGCTTTCCATGAGTTTAAAGGAAGCAGTGCTCCCAAAACCAATTTAATAACCTTGCCTGCCGACACACACATAAACACACACATTACCCTCCAACCCTACGACTCCTCCCCCTTTTCCCCTGGCAGCTTAATAATTAATATGCTTATTTTTTGCCTCTTAGGCCGAAGCCTTGGGTAAGTGGAGCAGCTATTGATGGGGGCAGTGGTGGGTAATGGGACATGAAAAGGACTTTTCTGTTCATCTCAGGTCTCCACAGAGATATGGTGGGTGTTACTATACGCAACACCAGGCATAACCAAATAAAGATTTTAATAAAGCATTCCTTGACTTCTGTGCCACCTCTTTGTGGTACATTTATTTTTTTGAGGTGCTAAAAAGATCTGGCTTCGATCAATGGAATTTTCCGAAGCTCTGTGTCATCTACCAGGTGCCCCCTTTTTGATAATGTCATATTCAGGTTTTTTTGTTTTTGTTTTTTCTATTATTATTTTATAATAGTAGTCTGTTATTGCAACAACCAGGCTGGAGAGTCCATTTAAACATCCATACAAAGAGGTCAGTTTGGTCATGGATGTGGTCTGAATGCATTAGATCAACAGTTTTTTTGTAGATTTTTTTTTCAGTGTAACGGCTGACATTACTCACTGGGTGAGAAGTTTTATCTTGAGGACAGTGAAGCAGGTGAAAACAGCAAGGAATCAGAGTGATTTATGGATAAAATGTTTGCCAAAATTATCTTGAGAAACAAAGAGAGCCAGAGACTTTTAGCAAGAAGGTACAAACAAGTTAGGATAAGATAAGATATTTCTTTCTTAGGCCCACAACAGGGAAATTCACAGGTTTTTCTTTACAAGTTGGGACTTTGAGTTGCAAGCAGCCAAGTGGTGGAGGTTTTTTGGCAACTGTAGCTGTACTGCATACAGTAGTATCAAATGTTAAAGAAGATCAAGCTCACCGATGTCAAACTTGCAAACTAAATATGTCTAAACATATTTTTAGATTGTAAAAACTTTAGGTCACGGTGGGAGATTTGAACACACGCTCTTCCATCTGAACTTTCCACGTAGTCTCACATAGCCGGATCAGCTCTTTGTCAACACTGAACCAATTATCATTCAGTTGCAGGGGGAAAACGCTCTGGCTTGTTTTTATTTAAACCAATTACAATTGTCTTGGGCAGTGCAAAAGCCCAGGATGCAGCAACAGTGCCGCTGCAAAATAGTGTCAAAGGGGAATTTGTTATGGTGGAACATGACATTAAAATGTCTAAATCCCTGCAAATGAAAATGCCAATCTCTAAAATAGCCATTATGCCCATGCTATTAAAAAGAAAGAAAAGGACTTAACATCACCATGCTATTAACATAACAAATTTGCAGCTTTGGCAGAGGTGCATGGTCTCTAAATGCTTTATAGTTTAATTTTAAATCTGCTTCACGGTGTTCTGGATGAACTTTCCCACCTCGGCTGATGAACACCACATACAAGTGTCGTACACACAAAGTGAAAGCCATGGCCCATAGTGTGTAACTGAATGTCTCTCAGTGGGCTTGGAAAAACAAGGCCTCAATGACGTGCTGTTGCCTTAGCGAATCGTGCAGTGACTGAGGCCAGCTTCCTCTGTGGCAAAACCAACATACTTGGTATGCTTGTGGTAAGATATGCTCGCTCTCTCACTCTTTCCAATCTTTCCTTCTCTTTCTGTCTGCCTCTCTCAGACCCCGTTTTGTTTTGCTCATTCCAGAGAGCGTGGCTCATTTTAATTCAGCTGGCAGGCTGATCACACATCAGCCTTGATAAGCTAAGTGGCCCTCAGCAGCAGCAATTGAAGGTCCTTTTACTCTTTTTTTAATCACTCACTTGTTTTGCCCCTTGATAATTCTTCCTGTCTTACTTTTTTGTCTCGTTCCTCATTTGTTTCCCTGGTTTTGTTTTTCTTCCTTGCTCGTAGATTTGTCTTATCTCAAGGTATTGTAATATGATTTTCTCCTCCTCCTCCTCCTCCTCCGCCCTATCCATTAAGCTCAGATTACCAGGGTTTTATCACAGTTTAAGTTGAAAATAAGCAAGGATGCCCCCCTTCCCCCCCACAACCATTCTGTCATGATTTTATTTTTTCCTCTTCTCATCTTTAAGCAGATGCTTTGCCTTGCTCGGATATAATTCCATAATCCCTAAATCTCAGCCATTTTTCATAAAGACTCATAGGAAACAATTGCATGAGGGATGGGCCAAATTTAATCAGCAGCCTGAGAATGCAATTATCTTGGCGGAGGAGAGGCGTATGTTGGGGGGATGGGGGCCATGGCCGACGCCCCCATGCCATCTACTATACCTCTCCAAGGTTCTCAACAACACCTCTCCTTCAGAGGGACACAAAAGAAAGACACGTTATTCATCAGATTAGATTAATCCGTTTTAAAGACTGGATATTAGCACATTGTTTTTTTGTTTTGTTTTATTTTGTTGTTTTTTTTATTGACAGCTTCAATATAATCCATTTTAATCATATTTTGTGTGAAATGCTCTTAATTTTAGGTTGAAATTAACCACTGGTAGAGTACAAAAGGGTGAGTGCACCACACAAAAGGGACAAAGATTTTGTGACAAGATGTATTTAGTTTTGATGTAAATTCTCAGATAATTTTAAAATTTATTTTATTGCAACTCATTCAGTTTGAGTAGTACCTATTTCAGATGTTCATAATTTGCAATACTCCCTGTCCAATGTCTCTTTTCCTAACATCATTCTTATACTCACATCCAGCTCAAGCTGTGCATCCAGACAGTAATTTCTTCTTCTGTCCCCTCAAAGACAGTCATTTCTCTCATGTCCTCTTTTTCCATTTGTTGCAGCTGTTTGATCCACAGCCCTCAACCCTTCTCAGGACAGTTTATGTCTCTTCAGCTTCCCTCCTTTTTTTTTTTTTTTTCTTTTTTTTTTAATTCTCAATGTCACATTAAATTGCCTGTTATAGGAGGATTTCGCGACTCATTTTCGACCCAAACACTCGACTACCGGGCCAGGGAAAAATAAGTATTAAGTATGAATGAAATAACAGGCCTTGAGACTAACGGTTTCAAATTAAGTGGTTTTTGAATTAAGATGGAAGAGGTTGTTCATTTCCCAAAAAAATGGCTCAGTGTGCACGTGATGCTGCACATGTAACGCTGCACACGTGATGGGGCGCGCTGCCGCGGCCACTCAGCCATGAATGTCAGTCACCATGTTAAAATTAAATGTGCATTTAATGTGTGAGGTTCCTCCACATACTGCCTATATGCCTGTCTGCATATATACAGGCGGACTTATAATGTATATACTGAACATATGTACGAACCTGTACATATGTGTCTCTGTTCAGTCTTTACTATCTCCCTTTTTCTTCCATTCAGAAACATTGGGTTATCCAGTTGTTTTTGTCTTGCAATGCTTTTCTCTCCATAAATCTTTCTGTCTTTGTATTTCATGTCTTTCTTCTTCCAAACCAACAATACGAGACACGCGTATGTGCACACACACACACACACACAGTGCCCACGCTGCTGCTCTTGACCGCAGTGTGTTCAGAGACAGTCAAATCCCAGCGCTGCCATCTCTCTGGTGAACCTCTCGTCGAGCGCTTTTATGTAGTCGAATTAATGCAGTTGTTCTTTTCAGGTCAATAGTTAAACACATAAAAGTGCAATTACATTTGAATGGGTACCACCACTTCGCTCGGGGACTGCGTTAACACTGTTAAAATTGCATGCTGTTCCAGTGGGAGGTGCTCCATCCATTGACCTTAGAGGAGATATGAAGTTTGTGATGCGTACTGTGATACGTTTCACACTATAGAGCTCATGTTAAGGAATTCATTGGT
>JBCAUF010000476.1:21313682-21327567 GCA_038406115.1 Haemulon aurolineatum
GTGTGTGTGTGTGTGTGTGTCCTAAATCAAACCAGCAGGCGAGCAGAAGACAGCATGAGATTGATGGATATTGCAGAAGTAACAAAGTCTGTAAAACTAAGGCAGTGATTCAATTAACTTTACTAAATGTTTTCATACATTCGATGCATCATGCATTTTAAACATTTCACTAAAGTTTGTGTGTTGAAATTTCTTCTTACAGCCTTACTGTAACATTCAGATAGTGATATCAACTGTATTTATATCTGCACAATGTTGCGAGGAACTGCCCCTACTGCGAGTAAAGTAATTGTCTGATGAAGCCATTATTTTAAGATCTAGTTAAATTTACATTTTATGTGCATAAATGTTTACTTAACTTCCTAATTTGTTTTACATTTCCGGTGCCATTATCATCAAATTCATCATAGTCTACAGACAGAACACTGCCCAAACCTAACGATTAAGCCTGTGATGTCTCACTTATTGATTTCATTTTATTATTGATTATAGTTTCAGTAAATTATATTAATTGTTTAAAAGCTGTATGGCCTACTGTAAGCCTTGCATTTTCCTATATAATAACTCCTCCATAGTTTCAGGAATGAAAACATAAAACAGAGTGATAAACATAGGTTTTGGCATTTACGTATCCATGAATCTTACTTGAACCACATAAACCATACTTTGTGCAATTGAGACAGTGGATCACACTCAACCTGAGTATTTGAGAGGTGAGAGCAAAAGGATAAGCTTGAATCAAACAGCCACCTGGCAAAAGTGAGACACATATTACACCTCAACAGAGAGGAGGCAGCATCAGTGGCAGCCTCTAATATTCATTGATAGCCTTCAATATTTTGAGCTTTTTGGCCCATTTGTGTCTCCTTTGCAGATTTGTTTGGTTGGTTTATGTAAGCTTTATGTGTAAAAGTGCATCTGTCTACTTGCATTGCATTCATTGGAGAGAGGTGGTATGAGTGTGCCATACTGGTGCTGGCTCTGTCTGTGATACTGATCTATCTGTTGTTGTCAGATGAAAAATGAAAATAAAATGCAGCTTAGGTCACTGAAACCTCTAAATCCTAATAAAAATACAGAGTGCCTGACATTAGTCATAGCCCTGCCCGAGAGTTACGTCACGTGACAAAATAGATAAGAGTACACAAGAATGGATTACATTGGCAACGAGGGTACTCATTTACCAATCTGTATCCAGGATCCTCTCATTCATGGAGATAGGTTTAGTTAAGTATTATGTTTTACATTTTTTTCTCCCTGTCATTTCGCTTCCCAAGGTGGAGATGATGGTAGTGGACAGCGTTACAGTGCTGATCCAACCGGTCTTTTAGCAGAACGAGGGGCAAAAGGAGACAAGGACCAGGATGGCTACATGACTGCCATGAGAGACAAGAACAATACAGGTGACTTTGACAGTTTGTTATGGGAAGAGGTTTGGCGAATAGTAAAAGAAATTGTGGTTATCTCAAATTACTTCTTTGTGGCTATAATCAATGCAACTTCAATAGAGATGAAAAGGTCTTGGCTAATCCTTCCATCCATTTTTCTTTCTAGACTATCTCAACCCAGTAGAGGAAAACCCCTTCGTCACACGTCGTAGGAACGGTGATGCCCACACAGTGATTGATGGAGCGGGCTGCCACACCCTGCACATGGCTGGTGCAGCTGCTGCCCCCAAGAGCCAGTCCATTCACGGGGACGATGAGTATATCAACGAGCCACTGTACCTGAATACCTTCCATAACCCTGGGGACAAGAATGGATTGGCCGGTGCAGTCTCCATGCCTGGCCCCGGGTCCTCTGCTGCCCAATCAGTATCGCAGACAGTCAACCCATCAACATCAAGCCACACGGTCTCCTCCTCTGGATATGTGGTGCCCCCTGGCCACCTCCCACATCCATCGTATCCATCACACACCCTGCATCCAGGGCATTCAGGACACACTCTGCACTCAGGCATCACCAGCAGCACCATCATGTTTGATAAGAAAGGCAAGAAGGCCACTTTTGACAATCCTGAATACTGGCAGCACAGTCTACCCCCGAAGTCCTCACTGCACAACCCTGAGTACCTGCAGGACTGCAGCACACGCTTTTTCTACCGGCAGAATGGACGCATTCGCCCTGCTGTGGCCGAAAACCAGGAGTACTTGTCCGAGGCTGCTATGAAAGCTGGCAACGTGTTGCCGCCCCCTCCATACAGACAGAGGAACACTGTGGTGTAGTGACCCACCTGTAGCACAATGGAGGGATGACTAGAGAGTTCAGGGTGGAGAATTGATGTTGAACAGTCAGTCCTCTCGTTTCCATGCAGCACCTCTCAACCTATGGTCTCCTTGCACCCTCCCTGAACACGTCTCTCTGTTATGTCTGATTGCAAGTCTCTTATCCTCACCCTAAGGTTCTGCCTTTTCTTGACAGGACTACCGTAACAGTCACTGGCAGCCTCACTTGACATTCAAACCATATTTTTTAGCTCCATCCTTGGCCCTGACGCCGAAAGCAAGTAGACACACGCCTTGGAGGTTGGTTCTGTTCTGGGTCACACTGTCCTGCCATCTTTAGTGTCAGAAAGGCTCAAAAACAACACAATGAGAGGTTGAAATTAGATTTTTTAAAAGGGAGAAATGAACCGAGTTAAGCCCAAAGAGAGGATTATCGCCATGCCCTTACATGCTTTTCTTTATCCACCCATGTATCATTGTTCACCATGTCCTTTGAGCGAATTTTCCACCAAGCTAGATATACACATTGCAATATGCACACACTGCTATTGCCTGTGTGCAATCTGTCAAATGGCACATGCACATGGAGCTGTGCCGTGACTTACCAGCAAACCTGCAGTCATGCTGAAGAGCCCAGATGTGGCTTGCATGCCTGTCCACACGCGTCTTTTGCTTTTACATGTTGCCGCATCGGTAATGGAATTCAAACATTCATCACACACACAGCTCATATCATACCTAAAACATGTTAACATGCCGGCAGCCTTGACACACCAATAATAACCATACATTAATTCATAAGCAAATACATACACACACGCTGACAGATAAGCTTGCTGCCACTTGAAATATATTCTGGAGGAGAAGCTCAATTGACCTTGCGCTGGAAGACAGAGTGTGCCGATAATGGCAGTCAGTGGTGCAGCGCAGAGAGAAGGGTCAACAGGAAAGTAAATGTCACTGCAGTTTTATGGAAAGCTGTGATATCACCCAGTACCTGGTGGAAAGCGTCCAACAGATTATTGGCATGGCTAGAGTGGGATGTAAAAGGTTGATCACTCAGAAGACGACCCTTAACTTCCCACATCGGTATCCCTCTTTTTCCTCTTTCATCCACACCAGTCCAGTCTGAAGAGCCAGCAAACCATCCACTTCCATATTACTTTCATAAGATTATTGTAAGCAGCCTGGTGACTGACCAATGGTAACTGCAGTACAAGGAATAATGTTTCACTGGAACTGGTGCTTGAAAGTGGACAAATGTTTTAACAGGGAGAGGAACGCAATGGTGTTGCAGAGCATATAAACCAACCATGAGGGGAAAATATATACGATTTTAGAGTCTGAATCAGCATAGCTTTTGTTTTGTTTTTTTGTTTTTAGGCATCAGGGATCTGTTTACTTTGTCATATTGTTTTACACTTACTCTTACGCAAACAGCACACCGAGCCACGAAAGAGCACTGTGGAGATGGCAAAGAGACTGACCCTGCAGAGCTGTAAATAAGCCAATTACATGTCATTACCTGACAGACACAATCCCGGAAAGAGGCTCTGCGGACCGAGCTGTGTCTGAAAAGATGTTAAAGTGCATCAAAAGACGAGGATAAAAGATTTTCTTTGCACCTTTCAGCGCTCACACTATTTTGTGTTATGAAAACAAAAAAATAACTTTGACCACTTGCTCTGTCTCTTAGAGTTCATTTGGTTCAGGAGGAGAGACTGTCAGAACTGTCTAAGGAGGCCTCCTCCACATTTTTACCATGGAACACCGTAAGAAAACAGGACACTTTCTTTTGTATTGGTGTTTGACATTAATGGTGAGACATCACAAGTTATCACTGAATCCACTGATGGCTAGCTTTCTGTACTCATACAATACTGCCAGATGCCACAGTAAACTCTGATGGAGACCACTAGCATCTGTCATCAAATGACTTTGAAGCCTAATTTAGGCCGGGGTTGGTAATTTAATAGCACTTAATGCTCTGACACAGCCAAATGACTTTGCTGTTATTCTCGCTCTAAGCGGCAATTCATTTTTTCTCATCATGTTGCAACTATAATTTACAGTGAGACAATAGATGGTTTCCACTGTACTGAGGCCTCATGTTATGTGTTCATTAGGCATTTTACTAACTAAAGACCCCCACAATCCCCACACTCTAAAGAATATCATAATGGTAATATCTGGGGTTGGGCGATATACAACAATATTCAAACATCAAGGAGTAGAAATCTGTCAATTTGTCAAAGCAGCTATTCCTTTAATGTCTCTTGTTTTACGAGACTATTGCAGGCACTGCACACGATAATTGATTGGTTGAATCTAGGCACCAGTCTGAGAAAATATCTTGACTGTTCAGGTATTTGGTTACTGAATTGAAGGGGTACTCCAGTGATTTTGATATTGCACCCTCATGAAAAAAATAATGTTCAAAAATTGAAGTAGCAGAGAGCAAGATATCTTGACTCTTAGACCATAGTATGGATTAAGCTCAACCACAAAACCACAAAATCCTACAATTCCTGTAATGCAACTTAACTTATTTGACTTTTTCTACCTCCTTAAACCCCATACCTCTAATTTGTTAAATTGTTAGATCTGTTAAAAGACTCATGATGTCACTAATGACATCATCAGGGTTATTTACTCAGCTTTTGGAAAGCTGTTTTGATTCATAGACTGGGCAGTTACAGCTTGTGATGTGGCGTGCCCCTTTAACTCAAAACAGACATTTCCATGTATAAGACTTTCTCAATTGAATTTTCATAAAAATTATTATGTGATGATATAATGAGATATTTCAATATCACTGTATGCGTACCTTGATGACATTTTATTTTATATCGCCCACCCTGAGTAGTAGGTGATAATAATATAATGAAATTTGCAGACCGACTATCCCTGTGCATGTCTCACTGCTGATATACCAATACACAACCACTGTTACACAACCTTGTGCCTCTACATTGAAAATACCAGGCAGAAGGAAGAGTCAGACAAGCAGAGCTGATGATTTACTGTCAAAAACACAGATGTTGCCCAGGCACAGTGTTTTCTCCCCCTCTCAGGTTTTATGGGGAATAATAATCATCCAGTTGTGCTCCAGCTGAGGCACAAGTTACCACATCATAAAGGGACGTCAAAACCTACTGAAATAAAAGCATAATGGAAGACAGATTAGTGCCGTGATATCACAACAGATGTACTACTGAAATGTGCAAATCAGAAATGTGAATTTTATAAGTGGACTGGGGTGGGCAGGGTGTGAATGGTCATTGATCAAGTGTCACTGGCAATGCTCTGTTCCCAACCTGATTTAGCTGTGCTAGATCTGTTTTCTCTTTCTGAGATCTTGATTGTTCTGCTGATTTCAGATTTACTAGTTTGAGCTTACACTTATGTATACTTTCTTTGTGTAAATGTGTGCGACGAAAGTGTCCTCTCCATGATTTTAAGAGTTAAAAGTCTGTTATGTAAGTCTATTTTTACCATCACCCATAAGATATTAGTTGTAGTGCTTGTAGACTACTGTATCGCTGTGTGTTTAAGTGCAATGACAGCAGTGGAGAGTCACCCAAAGGCTTCGTAATGGATCTCTATGGAAAAATAAAGCCAATCTTCTGGAGGAGAAAACCTGCTGGTGCTCTCAGCCAGCAAGCATCGCAAGGGGCTTTTAGCTTTTTGAATGCTAATTCATCCACTTTCCCTTGTTGTTCTGTGGGGAAATCATGTTACCCAACATCTCACCCAGTGCACCAGCTGAGAAACCCTGAATGACAAGCAATAGGTTGTAATCCTGCAGCGGGGTTGAAACTGAGGTATTAGCATTCCAGAAATGTTACCCGACCAATGCATCAATGTTACAAAAGCTAGCAGGGGAGAAGGTGCAAGTGCACTGTAACTGGCAGAGGAGACCAAAGTTGATTGCCATTCTTTCTCTCTCCTCAGAGGTGACTATAGAATTGTATGTAGCAAACACTGTTCTGCAGCTGAGGCAGTGAAAACTGAAAAGCAGCTATGTCTGGAGTGAGTACGAACAAAGACTAAAACAATCTGAAACGGAAAAGTGCTTGTGGTCAAATGTTGACATGAGTCATAGTTTCTTGTGAAAAGCTACAATGTTCTGTTTATATAGACTCACAGGTACAATACTTATTTAAAGGAGCATAAAAACTCCCTCTCAATACTGACTGCTCATCCAGTAAATCAGCCTTATGGTAACAGTTCTATTTATTTTGTACATCTACTTTTGTTTTGGGGTTTAATGTATTTTTAACAAATATTGTCACGGATATCGTACATTGTGTGTGAAGTTTTGTTTTTTGCTCTCATTTTTGCTCTTCAGGGTGTCATTGTGGCAACAGAGCTTTTTCAATATGCAGTTTGAAGGCTTCATAGTATTATGTCTGTCATGTTCTCCAATCAACTTTGAAGCAGGTACTAGCTTTGTCCCAACTCGAGGGCTGGATTGTTGCCCCTCAAAGTAACCGAGGTCCAGGCTGAACCTGCATGTCGTGGCAAATGAGATCAAAACAAAACAAAAACCAAAACAAATGTTGTGGTCAGGTGCTCTGAAGCTTTTGCAAAGTCCTCAGCCAAGCAGCTGTCCTCAGACAGTCTGTGAATTTTGAATACCACTGGTTAACTGGGGAAGGTTTCACAATACCTGACTATACGGTATGATTTAGATATTTCACCTTGACACATGACGACCAGGTTAATGGTGCAAATATCCAATGAACGTCCACTTTTCAATCTCCTGTTTTGAGTTTAGCTTATAGCAAGCATCCATTATTCACACTTTGCTGTGGTTCTTTCATTGTTTTAGTGATATGATTCATATTTGGTCAAGATAATGTTGCATGAAATTTCCCAGCATTACAAGTCGACAACGTTTGTCTGACCACTAGAAACTGACTGGTGTACAACTGCTTATGAAATATTAATTAGATATTAAGCAAAAGCAGGCTTTATTTTTCAGTCACATCTTTGTGGGACCTTTGAAATGGGACAGCCCTTGTTGGACTGTTTAAACACATCCAGTCCTGTAATGAGGACTTTGGAGGGTCCAGCCCCTGAACTGGGACACAGCAGTTGTATTTATAGAGTGTGCTCTATTTCACTTTTCTATGCTTTGATTATTCATATCATGAGGACATTTTTCACAGCATCGGTAATATCTATCCACCTGTGGTCTTACTGTATTGGATAAAAATATGTTACATTTCAGCAAACTTCACTATTAATTACTCAACTAGAAACTGTTCTGGTCAATGCATCATCAAACAAATCACAATTTTTTTAAAGGGAAATCATAAAGCAGCTAACAAACACATGTTCTACCATTGTAATAGAATCAAACTGTGTATGGCTGTCATACTCTCATTTTACACTGATTCATATGTGTATATTCTACCATGCCATGATGACAGGGGTAGATGACAGTGGTTGAGTAAGCACAGTTTACAATGTATTGAATTGATGGTAAAACTGTAAAATGGAATTAATAATTGTCTTTTAACCAAATGTCAAAGACATTTAGCTAATGGGTCACGCAACAGTTTTACCATTGTTAAAAAAATTTAAAATAAATAAAAAGTGGATAGTATTTTTATAGGTAGTTAAATGGTGGCCAGGTGCATCTGTAAATAGGACAATGATGCTTCTTTTTCCAGCTGAAGATATTTTTTGTTTTTTGTTGTTTTTTTTTATTTCTTCTTGCATCATTGCATTTTTAGTGGTCTACTGTACTTTTATTTTTTTTTTCTTTGGGGAATATCTTTTCTGTATGTATATAAATATATACAGTATATATATACATATATATATATATATTCTGTAAATGTAATTTGAAGAGTGAACTCTGATTTTGAAAACGCTTGCAGGGTCTCTTGTCACCCCCACCCCATCATTCCCTCTGTGATTGTGTGATTGTGTTTTCAGCACAACTTGGTGGATTTTGTGTTTCGACCTCTGCTCTTGCTTACTTTGTAGGAGTGATTTTTTTTTCTTTTTTTACTGGGTGTATAATACCTCCACTACCCTCCACATTGCTCTCAGTATTATCCACATCTTGAGATTTTTTTAAAGATTTTGTACACTCTTAAAATGCGGTTGCAATACTAATGAATATTCAACATTTTATCCCCCTTTTCTCTCAGTCTTTTCCTAACCAATGTTATTAATCCACCAGTGTCACTTTACACTCTGATTTTAAGGACCTATACTATATTTACTTGAGTAGTTGGTTTCCATTTGCACTGAGCTCAGTCATTGTTTACTTTCAGATGATATTCAGCTCTTCATCCATTTGGGGCAATACTGATTGAGTTGTGTAGCAATATCATGTTACAGCTTTGAGGGTGACTTAAAGGTGTTTGAGAGCAACAATGGAAGACAGTTTGCATGGGCTGGACTGATCATTTAAATAACTGATATTTGCTTGTATAGAGGTTAGTAGGTAAGTGGTTTTTCTGTTTGTTTGTTTGTTTTTTGTTTTTTTGGCTTCATCAGGACTTAAAAGTTTTAAGTCTCTTTTCCAGAAGTCAGTTTAACAGGGCGATCTTGACAGGACTTTGGGGAAACTGGCCCATTTGTGACCCTACCTAACATCTGATGTGAAGAATGGCACCAAAATCATCATGTTAAACTATTTTCTCATGGCATTTTAGCAAATGTGTCTGCAATGATCAAGCAGTGCATCACAATCCTGATATCAAGTGTTGCTGATGCTCATACAGTGAAGATGAATTGTCGGATGTTTAAATTATCTATCAGGGAAAACAGAACTGTTGGAATAGTTTATAGGTGCACAATTTAACAGTTGGAACATACATTCAATTTATAGGACTCAAGCACAACTATTGACTTAACTCATGAGGAATACTGCGAATTTGTTTTGAAAAGTTAGGATTTTAACCAGAATCAACTTAGGAAATGTTTTTGTATTTTGCCTGTCACCTTCAGAATACTAAAGGCTTGTTGTACTCTTACCATTGGAAAGTGTTTGGGCATCTGCACAGATGATTTTGGTGGCAATCTTGTAATTTACAATTTCGAGCATTTGTATAGATTCGGTAAAAGGGGCAGTTTGGCAAGCTTCTCAAAAGTCCATGTGTCTGTTTAAAAGTACATTAAAGTTTGGAAGAAAATATTTTCTATCGTAAAAACGATCATAAATTATCATTGCTTTGTACCGACTCATCAGAATGATTGAGAACTAAGTTTTATAGACCATACCTTGTCACATATGCCAGTTTTAAACGTTTCTCTTCACTGGTTAATTGACACATTTCCCAAGCTAGAACATTTAAGTACGTATTCCCTCTGTTTTGTTACATGAATCTGTCAAAACTATATTTTTAATTCAATATGAATAAAGATCAGTCAATATTTAAACATGGATTGTGTTCATTTTCTAGGCCTTAACATTGTTCTGTTCAGAATTGTGTTTGTATGAAGTAGTGAAACCCCAACTGACACACTCCAATGTCCCAACAGAATTGGCTCGCAATCAACACAAGATCACACAGGATTCTATTGAGGTATACACTGGGGATATATCCTAATTGGATGACAATGGAAATTCATTGGGTTAGCATTTTACAAGAATTTGTGATGTCAGCAAATGTGATCACCTTTCATCCTTAGTGTATTTCTAATTCGGGAAAATTAACCAATCGACTCAGATGTGTTTGTAGTTTTGCATTTTTATTCAGCGTTTCTTTCAAAGTGATTGGCTTCCGTGTAGCTATCTGTCTTTATCCACCTCTAGATGGGAGTTCTTGCTTCCAGTTCAGCCCTTATATTTTTGAAGGCCCTTTAAACCTTCTTACTTCAAATGTCAGCCCATTCTTGAGTAGTTCAGCCAGACACATGGGAGTGTTTTGTAGCCTGTAGCCATCGCAAGACATCTTCATTCTGTCCAGATGGGTCCAGGCTGCAGACATCTCTCACTATTCAGCAGATTATGCCTTGAGGATAAAAAGAGCAACGAGTCAGATGGTACAGTAGCTCCACTCCCATGACCACAACCTCTATTCTTCAGCAAATTTTTTTCACATTAGAAGGTGCTCACACACACACACACTTGTACACTTGCAGGAAAATCACACAGGAGCACCAATAATAAAGTGTCATTACTTCTGACACTTGCTCATGCATGATAGATGCATCTCCTTTCGAGCTGATGACATTTTATGGCATTATCATAGGAAATCCAATAACGAGATCGGCATCTCGGAGCCTTTGCCCCATGCAAAGTCAAATCACTTGCCTTAAGATGGTAATAGAGTGTGAGAGAAACAATCTGTCACTGCCTCTCCTCTCACTCTCACACGCCAACCCCTCTGACAAAGTGTATGGATTTTTACCTGATATGAGGGATGCTCGGCACAGTTGAATGTAAATGATCTTAAATGTCTTTAGGTGAATCGATTGACCAACGCTTCTTGGCAAATAAAAGTGAAGGCTATATTTGACAGTGCATCAGTCACAACACGTCTACAGCACTGCAAAATCATGTTACTGTCTAGGCATTTCCATGTGCAGCTATTTTAATATGTGCTGATATACACAATTCCAAAGACATGTTTAACAACAGGCTGCAAGCCAGAAATGCAGTTTTGCTTGCTCCAGCAAAAAGTCATTTTTCTACAGTATGCTGTTCGGTGTCATGCACAAACTGTTCTCTCCAGTTTTTACAGCCTTATCCGAGGTTAGTGAACTGATTGCCACAGCAACTAAGCTGTACAACCCTCTACGTACACAGAATATGTTGTGGATGTTTCGCCAGAGCAGATGGTTGCTCATTGAGATGCAGTTTCAGAGAATCACATCCTATCACCTGATGCTATCATACTGTAATGATATCATTTAAAAGGACAGGAGAGTGTAATTCCAAAGCTTTAAAACTTGTTTTGTCTTGCTCCCACTGTGTTGGCATTGCTATCTCTTTTTCTCAGAGAGCCAGTGGTGAGGGTGGCTGCCTCTAAATCCCAGCATGTTGGCAGCCTCTGATTGAATGGACTGTACAAAGCCCGCTAAGCAGTGTTGCGATCCCCCTTGAGAGCTTTCATTATGGAACAGCATATTGGATTCTCTTCACAGGCTGTCTGTCTCTGGAGGCTACGATGTCTCCAGGAATGCACACACACACATGCGCGTGTAGAAAGAGCACCATACCAGACAAAATGTAAACAACTAAGCAAAAAAATCCTGCGTGGTTCTCTGTGAATCTGTTTTCTTACAATGCAAACACAATAGAAACACTCTGATACTGCCAGTATTTGACATGACCTCTCCAGTAATTGGCCTGCAGGTGGATCAGCTAAGACACATGTAGGGTGCTCAGTTATTTGCACATACACACCTGTACATTCATGGTTGGACCCAGTCACAGAGGATCCATTTTAACTTCAGGGGAAGTGTCTTTTCTGTTTGGTTTCATGTAATCCTTCAGAACCTCTGCAAATTTACTCTGCAGACCAATAGCACCCATCTCAATCATGGGTCAAGATATGGCACAGCTGGCCAGTATTGCTTCCAGTTGCCCCCGTGGGAAACAGAGCTACTGCTACAAAGAAAACCCTATTGTCTCAAACAAGCATTTTCTCTATAGATGACCATTATTGTACTGTAGTAGCATTTTTTATCATCCTAGTGCAAAGACTGAGACAGAACAAGAAACACAAACTCTGAAACTCATTACACTACAACATAAAACAGTTGGACATGTTTTGAAAATGCCCTATATTGTTTTTTGTTTGTTTGCCTTTGGTTTGCTTGGGTTGAGTTAGCCATGCTTGCTTGCCTTGCCTTTTAATTTTCCTGCGTGTCCCTCTGTAGCTGTCCTGTGACAGCAGATATACAGTACACACAGAGATACACAGGCCACATGCAGAGTACATAAAAAGTTTGAAAATTTTATTGTATCAATCAGCTCAATGTGTGATTAGAAAAGAGCAAAGGTGTGCAATTGCTTGTTGACTGGTGCATAGAAAGGCACCGCTGATGTTCACAGCCAGACATGCTCACACACAAATTGACCAACTGTGGCGCTTCGCAGTGCCTCCACCCCCTGTGTGTCCAAGCCGTGACTGAGCACAATGAACAACATACCAACTGATCGTCTATGGATGTACATAATAATTAAGTGATGTCACGGTTTCTTAGCAACAACCCACAAAACTCAGCAAGTGACTCTTCTTTGTAAGCTTCATCAGAATAAGACTGCACAACTCGCCTCATATTGTTCAGCCTTCAAAATGTGCGTAATTAACTCAGTTTGACGGAGGGTTCTGAAGGGGAATGAGCCACAACCAGATACAAAGACAGCTGTGCAATTACACAAGTTTTAGATAGAAGACAGATAGGACTCCCACACTGTTGAATATGGAGGGTGATGGATAAGGACAATTTGTGTTTACCTGATACCTGCGCATTTGGGGATATGTTTATGATTACATTGCCATTATTGTGTCTTGAAGTAGGCCTTTGTTAATGATGAGTTGACACTAGATGTGCTACACAGTGTACTGTTCTTTTCCAGATCAGGCTGGAATGTAGTAGTTTTTCAGCTGCCAAATCACAGCTATGTAACATTCACTTCTTCACTGAAATGACCCAGGAGGCAAAGTATACAACCAGTGCTGCACAGTCAAAACACTGAATGCTTAAGTAGTTCCGTAACATAAATCAAACCACCCCAAATCCATTTAAGTTTAATGATTTATTGGGCACATTAGAATTTAATCAGCTGGTATGAAAGATTTGCACAAGCTACTTCATTTTGGCCACTTTCAAATATTGTCATTTCAAGCTTGGGAAGATCTAAAACTGTCCAGCATTTCACTAAGTAGTGGTTGACAACACACACATTAAGATTAATAGGGCAATCTCATTGGCCATTTGCATACTGCTTGAGAAATACAGCTTATCTGATTACTGTTGAATATGAGCTGCTCAGCATTTAGTGTTTATCACTCGCTTTGTTAGGCAAGGCAATATTCACACAGAGAGGCGCCTATTGAAACTACATTGGCATTTTAAATGAGAATCATCATTACAACTCATTTATATTTCCCTTCACTTCCAATAATGAAAGACATGTTGTGATGACTGAATATATATCTTTAAGGAGGGAGTGCCCTTCTCATTGTGCAGCATTGCCAGTTGTTTCTGACTCAAGCCTATGCCAACTTGTAAATACTTCCTTCATTTCACTGTTTTAGAAGTAAATTATATATTTAGTGCCCGGAAGTTATTTGCTACTTGTCTTACTAAAATTAAGATTCTCCTACTTCATAAGAAAAATAAAATATGAAATAAACTTGACTTTTTAGAGATATGTGGTTCTTCCAGTATAATGACTACTAGCATATGATGTTTTTACGGAACATGATGAATTTCTATACATTGAACTAGCCAACAGTTGCACATAAAAAGTAATAAAACTAGTGTAGCCTTAAACATGTACAACAGCAAAATATACAACATACACATTATTTCGGCAGTAGGATAATGTTGATCTGATAGGGACATTTTTCTCTGCATAATGAGCAGGCTACTTTTGGTTTTGATACTCAAGGTACATTTTGCTGATGTGACTTAGATAATTTAAGGTGAAACGTAAGTAAGCCTATCTCTCACTACTT
>JBCAUF010000476.1:21364059-21375069 GCA_038406115.1 Haemulon aurolineatum
AACAAAAGCCAGGGAACATTCAAGTGGTTATGAAGAGATCAGCATCTGTCCTCTCGCTCGGCTCTGGAGACTGGAACGACCTGCTTGAACGCTACCAGTGGTGGTCTCCCTGCCAGTGGAGGTGGGAATAGTAGGTATACAGGGAGCTTCATGATCACACTCAGCAGTGATCGGCTCCATTGAGCATTCCATTGAGCATCTGGTGGTCCGTCATTACGCACTGCATCTGAAGTGCTACTATTTCACATACTCTGCTGTGACTCCCACACAAGGGACAGCGGATGAGTTTTATGATTACAGAACCACAGCCATGCATCATTTGGTTAGGCTCCCAATACTACGGTACACAATCTGCCCGCTGTTATGTGTGTGATTGTGAATACATATATATATGTGTGTGTGTGTGTGTGTGTGAGTGTGGGCGAGTTTATTTGCATGGCCTCCTGTGTGTGCGTGTGCGTCTGCACGCCAGCATCTGTCAGTTTGTTTTTAAGTGGCCTGCTATGTCTGCTTGTGTTCAGATGGGCTTCCTTGTGTGTGAATAAGTGTGCATGTCATTTGCAGGTGTGTGTTACATCGTGTGCAAGCAGGAATGGGGGGAGATGGAGACACAGGTAGACAGAGGGACGCGCTGCTGCGTTCACACTATGTGCGGCAGGGGTGCGGAAATGCCGTTCTTGGCAACATGCATGTAACATGTGTGCCTGGTAGGTGTCTTGCGACACACCAATGATATGTGCCAGTTAGTAGCACCAGGCATCAGAGTACCACGCCAATCTCCCACCAACGCCATGGGGCTCATTCATGGCAGAGAAGCAGCTACTAGAAGAGGAAGTCCTTCACTAATCCAATCTTTTCTGAAGTATTATCAACCAAACAAAGTAAAACTAGGAGTGTACCGTCGTCTATTTTATGTAGTTATTTCATTTCTGGACTAAACGTGTACCACTTTGCAAAGCCTGGATCCATTTTGTATCAGGTGTGTGTGTGTGTGTGTGTGTGTGTGTGTGTGTGTGTGTGCTTCCTTGCTTCAATTGAGTACTAAAGGTTCAGCAAGATACGGCTCACCAGTGTTACGCCACTGTGTGCTTGTCCTTGTATCAGGGTCCGTACGTGTCTCTATTCGTGCGGCAATGTGTGTGTGTATGTGTGTTTCCTGGCCTCCAGTGGTGCATTGGGAGGCAAAGCAGTCTGGTTCTGTGCACGTACCGTGTTCTCATTACCACTAACAGCCTTGAGCCGGCCTCGTCATTAGAGGGAATCATTCTCAATCCAATCACCTATCGGTTACGCTACGCTACAGAGGCCCACAATCTGTCCTCATCCGATGGCTGAGATTTCTTTGCGGTGTCTCTTGAATCGCAAAGGACGAATAGTGAGACGAGGTGAGAAACAGGAAGAGCAGAGAGGAAAAGAGTCAGAGACACACAAGGATGTGTGCTTCTGGTAGCGGCTGGTCAGATTACAGCACAGGTGTCATTCTAAAGGCAAGTTGTATAGAGAAAATGTAAGAGCTTTAGGTCTATTCCATAATACTTTGTTAAAGAAATGTAAACAAGTCTTCCAACCTAAACAACAAAATAAGATGGTTAAACCATTGCCTTTTAAAATCATCTGCATTCCCTGATCTGAATTCCCTATGAGGAGAATGACTTTAGTAAAGAAATAAAGCTATTTATTATAGTTAAACAGCAGTGACTATCAAGAAAGCCAGTCTCAAAGTCAAAGCCACACACTTTGTTGATCAATTCATCCACTCAAACCACCTCCCTTGGTGGCACGGATGTAATGTCAAGCTACTTCCATCTTTGTTTCAGAAAGACAAGAATAATGCTTCACACAGCCACTAGAGTCAGATTAACATGAGCATTGTGCGTTTTCTTGTATTTGAACAAAAGACAAATGACAGTCTCACCATACACTGCTAGTGCAATAAACAAATTCAATAATAACCGGCCTCAGGTGTCAGGTGGTGTAAGCGAAGCAAAGCAACAAGCTGAAAGGTCACATCGATGTGGATGTGCCTTAAAGGTTCCCGGTGGAGTTTTCTTGTAAACAAACAAACAGAAGTTGTGTTTATGTTCAGTTACTCACCAAATCGTGTTGTGTGTAGCCTTGAGGTCAACAAAATGTGATGAACCTATTTCCTTCCTCATAAAATATTTGCACAGCCAGTTCCTCTCAAAAGTTTGAAACCTGCATTGTTTACATTCATCACTGCCAGCAAGCAGTCTTCTTCTTCCCTGTGTTTTTTGGCACATTGCAGCCACCTGTAGAAGTCTCAATAGCGCTCCTAGAGGTCAAAAACTCCACAGGTATAGTCACTTGCACTAGACTTATGGGAAAAGTTTGACCCATTTGACTTCAGGAATCTCCTTGTTCTTCTGTCAGTCACTAGTGATGATTCAGGATATCAGAGAAGTCATCACATTACATTGCAGATCTGATGCAGCAACTTCATATCAAAAGCAACATACTAAGACTGTTCCCAAGCTAGCTATGAATTCTTACTGCTCTTAGATAAGTAAAAAAAAAAGTATTTTTTGGTGCAGCATAAATTAAATTCATTATGTTGGATAGTGGAGGGGCTTGATTCAAAGCAGCAGTAAAGTTGCAGGAAACAGGCCAAAACTTTGTTGCAGCTTCACAATGCACCAAAGCTTCACAAAGGTGTATGTTGAGCTTTAATGACCACACAAGCAGAGCCAGTGGAAGTTGTTTTCAGTGGTAACAAGGCTCAGTTCACACTGTTGCACACAGACAGACATCAATATAACATATCACGCAATTAATAATAATTCAGTCCTCCTAGGTAAGCAGAGAAAGCCTCTGCAGCATGTCCAGAACATGTTGCATAAATGCAAGGCTCTATCCTGGAGTCGGGAGGTACTGCAAGGTTCAGAACCGAATTGCAATAGAAAAAGAAAAACCTGTTCTCGAGGCAGGATGTTTTGTTGGATGGAGACCTGTAGCGCCTCCCAGAGGAGAAAGAAAAAATGCAACCAGTTCGTGAGCAGGGTGAGATGGGTCAGATATGATTTTGCCTGCTTGGTGGACTATATGTTTGATGGAGCTGTAGATGATCTGCCTTGAGCAGCGAGAACATAGGAGATGAAAATTTGGCAGTGCAAGACTACTGCATCAAAAAATACAATCCACTCATAGGAACTGATTGTACCTCAACATTTATGGTATTAAACAAAAGATTCTGAGCTGTACTAAAAAAAATACTATTAATTTATACTTAATTAATCATAAAAATTCTAATTATCCAACATTTTTACTATTTCATGATGACATTTAAATTGATCTTTTCTTATCATGCTTCTTACTGCTGTTCTATTCTCCCACCAGTCCCCTTCCTGCTTGTCTGTCTCCTTGTGTCGGTGGTGGTGGTGGTGGCGGCTGTGCAGGTAGGGAATATGAATTACCTGGCAGGCAGGCGGTGTTCTGCTTGGAAGACTGCTGTCAGCATGGTGAGGATGGATGAGGAGAGACAGGAGAGAGATGAGACTGACAGCTCCAGCCAACCCTCATCCATCCATCCATCCACCCCCTCCCTCCACCCCCATCTCCCTCTCTCTCTCTCTCTCTGTCACCCTCCCTCCGTGCCTCCCCTAAAATCCTTGGTCTTTTTTTCCTGAGAGCAGCCACAAAGAGATCTTTGCCACCTTTTTCCTGCCTAAAAATAGAATAGTGAGGCTATCATGTCACGTGGGGAAACACATCATATTCTAAATATAACATCCCACCTGCACCCAATGTATATGACCATATAAAGATATAATGTTTAATAGGAAAATATATGATAATAATCTAGTCAAATAGGCATTGGACTTTCTTTTAATTAGTCAGAGGCAACATTTGATTCTTAGCTTGTGACTCTGTGCTATGACTATAACTAAAAAAAAGTGTAAAAGGTGCAGTCTTGTTGGCATTTTGCACGGCATTATCATACTGGTTATTAATGAAGGGCTTGCTGTGTTGCTGATGAATATCAATCAATTATTCTGCTACTTCAGTGGTTGATGAGATTTTAAGCTTTCTGCGTATTTTCTGAGACTGTCAGGCTCCATGAACCGCCCCACAATGCACTTTATTTAATTTCCTTAACACTAGAGTGGACATCGGTGCAGAAAGGATTTGAAAGGATCTTTGGACTCTGGGATTAACAATGCTAATGCAGAGTTGGCAGCTGATTTGCTGGACTGGTAAGCAACTTAATGATGCAAACTTTTGCCAATGTAAGCTGTTGATGCAACATAGTAGACATCAGTCTGTAACAGTATTGCATTTTACAGATATTCTGTGGTACTCTCATTGTGTCTACTCTTGTTAGTCTTTATCACTTGCTGCAGACTCAGGACCCACTGTGTTTATAACCCCAATCCAGTCAGGCAGTGAAAGGGATTTGGAGGAAACTGGTGGGGAAAACGGCCACTGCCAAAAAAGCCATGACATGAGGTGGACAACACAAAGAATGATATGTTATTTTTGAAAAACAGAAAATGCCATTATTCAGACGCTGATACATAATTTAACTAGAGCTGCAACAAGTAATCTATTAATTGAAAACAAGACATCTGGAGATGTCGGATTGGGCTTTTGGAAGCACTGAATGACATTTCTTGCCATTTTCTGACATTTCATAGTCAAAACAAGTAATTGATTAACTGTGAAATTAATGTGGAACAAAAATACAGAGGAAACAAAAGAAATGTTTATTTGTTAACATTTTAAATGGAAGAAAAAAACAACAACACTTATACATCTCCAACCCTTTCATAATGGTAGCTCTAGCTGTGTTCTAAGTTAACCAGTCACATGGAATTTCTGGCAGGTACTGGTCACTGTTTTCATGTGACCATCTCCTGTGTTGTGCACATGTCTGGGCTTCGGGATAGGGTGGCAAGAGGTAAACCTTTTCTTACAATAAAAAGAACATTCAGGGTTGCATGAATTTTCCGAAAAGATACATTTGACACAAAACCCACATGCCTCTGTCAGAAAGCTGAGGATGAAGAGGGATTTCACATTCCAACATGACTACCACCCAAAACATTCATCCAAGTCCACCAAGGCATGGCCTCAGAAAAGTCAAATCAAAATCTTTCAATGGCGCAAACGTCATTCCCATTGAAAACCTGCAAAATGACCTAAAGTGAGCTATCTCCTTGCGACTTTTTTTTAAACTTTTTTGCACATTAGAGCAGGATAGAATTCCAAATTCGGCTGTAATAAATGCAAAGGGTGTTTCCACAAAGTATTATTTAGGTGTGGTTTACAGCTTTACATATCAGAGTATGTTCAGAGCCATAGTCAAAGTCTTTGCATTTATAGTGTTCGTAATAGTTTAATATTTGTTTAGTATTTGTTTTTGTTTGTTGGAAGATCACATTAACGATGGAACAAGCCTGACATTTACATAATTGTTATTTTAGTCTTTACATTTCAAAACCCTGCAATTTCCATGAAGGTGTGTAGACTTTTTATATCCATTGTAACTGACAGATCAATTGACAATGCAAATAATTATTAGCTGCAGGCCTTAATCTAATCCCTGGTTCATAATCTAATTTATGGCCTTTTGAGGCTGTTGGTGAAATCCTTCCATTTCTTGTTTAATGAGCCACATCTTTCCAGAAAGAGGTGCAAGTTCATTCAGCAAATTCCTGGCACTTTCTTTTCTCTTTTAGTCTGAGATGGTTTTCATTGTCACACTGCACTGAGTGACCTCAGCCTTGTTAGCCATGTGATTGGTCCTCGGTAGTGACATTAAGAAAAAAAACAGACAGAAAAAGAGAGATAGAGTGGTATGACATGGAAGTTCTCGAGTAAAGCATTAAGCCTTTTATTTTATATATTTTTTTTGATTGTCTTTAGATGCCCTGCTTCACCACTTTAGTTGAAATGTGTGTTAATCTGTTTGAGCTGGCAAATTTGTGCTCAGCAGTATACATATCCTTAATGTACTGCAGTTTATGTCTAAATGGGAGAGGTGTGCTCTGCTATAATGATCTGTTCTCTGTCATTTGACATTATGCTCATGGTCGTGCATGCCCTTTTCAGGTTTTTTTTTTTTTTTTATCATTTTAGCCTCATTTTGTTGTAACGTCTTTCCTGTTTATTTGTCCCTTTTCCTTGTTCTGTCTCTCTGTCCTCAATGTGACTCTGGTGCCGATAAGCTGAGGCTGAGGTATCAGGCAGAGCACCCATGCAGGGATCCATTAGGCAAAAACCAATTTCACACAGAGCCAATTTCATAAATATGGAGTATGGGCCCACCTTTAGCTGTGCTTGACTAGCTTTTAGAGGGATACACAAAACCATAAACAACGAGCCTGTGCCTGAGCACTCCTTTTAAACGATAGCTGCAGTGTGTGGCATGGACCTAAACACATTAAGCGGTAATTTTAACAATTTAATGAGAAACACAATGAATAACTCTTTCATTCACAATCCAAACAACCCTAATGGAGAATTTATGATTAGTTAAGAAAATTTAGAACAGCCTGATTATGCTGTTCATTCTGCGTGTGTTATGTGTAAAATGTGCAAAAAGGCTGTGTTGCTGTAATCTCCTTACCCATGTTAACTGTGGTTTGCACCAGTTAAAAAATATTTCAAATGATGCCATAAATGTAGTTGTAGTATGGATTCATTCATATAGTACTTTTATCATAAGCCCTCCTTTGTTTTCCACCCAAACAGTAGCTACATTTGTACATTCATAGTGGCACAGCTGCAATATAAGATTTGCTTAGTAGTTAGAATTTTGTTCAAGCCCTATCCTGGTAAATCACAGACAGAAGAGTGCTTGGTCCCTGATTTTTATTATCCTACTTTCTCTCCACAAGAACAAGACTCATTTTAATATTGCGGCTCACCATCTCGAATAGTTAGGATTATCCAATTAAAGAAATAATAATCTTTTGAAAAAAATTTGTGTGGGGTCATGAAGTCAACAGAGGGGAGCTTAATGCGTAAAATTGGATCTCCCAATTTTTTAAAAGTAAGATTAAAGTAAAGTTCAACTCAGATGAGGCAGTTGGGGGAGTTTGCGGGGTTAATATAACAAGTTAATAAAAAGCAATCAATTAACTGGACAATCCAAGTTCAAGCCTTTTGTTAGCAATCTGACAATTTGCTGAGGAATGATGTTGAATTTTTTATTTTATTTTGAGAATGGTTTTGATTCGCAACCTTTCTGTTGAAGTGTTGGGATGACGTTGATAATGATTGCTATTGTTGCTGTGGGTACAGTCACCTGATTAGCACTGTATGATCTGGGCCCTCTCTTAGAGTAGAGAGTCATAATAATACAGCATCAGTCAGCAATGGTGAGTAGCAAAATATGACTTGTAGGTTATTTTTCTCAATTGGAAACTCTCAGACAGAAATGATTATATATTGCACATTGTTGTACATTTACTGAACTGTACTCCATCACAAGTTTAAAAAACATTATATATTATAGATATAACAAATTTGCCTAAATTAGCTCCATTTTGACAAACTACAACAGAATACTCCTCACACATTAATGATAATCTAATGATAAAAAAGGTAATAGTTATAATATTTGAAATGGAAATGCACAACTTAAAAAAAAAGCATTAGGAGAAAAAGCTTGAGTTTATCTTTTCATTTTGTCTATAATGGAGACATGAAAGCAGATTGAAATTCTCAAGTATGTGTTGAGAACAGCCAACTGGGTTGGTATTATTTTATTTTATGTTTTTACAAAATGACAGAAACTGCACAGTGGAGACATTTATAGTAAGGACTTGTTCAAATGAAAATCCACAGACAAATTAAATTGTCACTGTCTCAGGCGTGCACTTCCTTTGCACTATAACTCGAACATGCCATGACATGAGTACCGTGCCTAGTGGTCACAAATCCATACTTTTGCTTATGGGACATTTTCAGGACTTGTAATTAGACATTTTTATAATGCATACTGCTACTTACATACAGTACTCAAAAATGCTTAGCGGCATCTGAATACTTACTGAATACCACCTCTTCCATTCAGCATTTTTGAGCAACTTCTGACAGCACAGGTCCACCTTTAAAATACTCACACACCAGGAAAATGGCCCTCATGTTTCTTTCCATAGTCCAGTACTGATTTTCTATAAGATGAGATTCTGAGGTTGCAGAGGAATCAGAATATCTGAGATTTTAGAGATGCAGGGATACAGAATGCCTGAATGCTTCTTGTGTGGCAGAGAAGCTGCAACATCAAGTTGAATTGAAGCAATCATGAAAACATTGAAAGCCTGCAGCCTCTTTGGTTTGCATTCCTTCATCGAAGGAGCATATATATATATATATATATATATATACACAATATATCTCTGAAGTTGTATTATTTCTCAGCTTTTATTGAAGTTTCTAAGAGGATACTTTCCACCGCAAAGTTCTGTTGTGTTTGTAATGGTCTTTACTCAAGAGGCAGTCGATCCTCACTTGAATAAACTCATCTTATATCTAGCGGTCTCTGTTTTTGGCAGAAACATGCTCATTGCTTGCTCTCTTTCGGTTCCAGAGCTCATGACCCGACCTCTCATCTGATTTATGACAGTGGAGATTATGCAGAGGAGCAGCCTATACTGTGGCTTGTCATAATGTTGTTCCTCAGAGGTGGCAAATCGAAAACATGATATCATGACAACGAAGATAGAGCTTCAGTTACTGTATGTTCAAATGAGGCTCTAATTAGTCGGGATTGTTTTTACTGCTGGATACTTTCCCAGCCAATGAATTAACCTTTACAACACTGCATGTGTTGGATCTAACTGCTGCATGTGTGGCAGTTAACAGTGTTGGCTAATTGCCCATAGAGCAGGTAATCAATACTGTGTGTTACTATGCTATCAGGATCACAGTTTCCTCCCAGCAAGTTGTTATTTTACACACGTGAACACCCTGTATCATGTGTTGCCCCACAGTGCGTTACAGTAAGCTCTTACTGAATGCTGTTCATAATGATTTAATAATGTTTCATTTGATAATTTAACGATCACCACAGACAGCTCTTACTACATCGAATATCCAGGGAAAAGGAGACAACTCCTTCAATTACTTGGACCTGCAAATTTAAGAGCACGGCTGACTTCAATCACCAGTCCTCCTGAAGGCCTCTACAGGGGAACAGACCCAAGTGAGTGAGGATGCAGCTCTCATACTTTGATGTTTTACTTTTGAACCCTTATAAAACCAGTCACTAAATTGCACAATATCTAGTGCTTTTTAGTTAGCTAGAAGTGGCTGGGAGGTGCTTCTAAACATTGCTTTGCTTCTGTAGTTTAATGGGGAGACATTTATCAAGCTCATATTAACAAGGCGTCGGAGAGGAGATATTGGTTTAATGTGAAAGTTGCCTAGCTTTGACAACATTTATGTGATGATGGAATTTTGATTACTCCTGAATACACCCCATGCACATTATCACACATCATTGCCTTGCCCCTGTGTTGTACAGTATATACTCTCATTGTTGTGTGTAACTAATTCTCCAGTTGACCTTTGCGATGGTGGCAGTTGTGGGTGCTGAGAGTCAATGCAAAGCTTCACCATATGGGGAAAACAGCAGCAGTGGAACAAGGTGGGCTCTGCACTCCGAGGAGATGTCCACACTCATTAACAGCAAGCAGAGCATCTCTGCAAGGGAGGACGGCAGGGGGAAGTGGATGTGAGCAGGGGGCACTGTGCAGTGGAGAGACTAGCAAAATATGACCGTGAGTGGAAGAGTTATTTTGAAATTGTCTTGCATTTATGCATATAGATTTAAGTGGAATCAGATTTGAAGCTATTTAAATCATAAGATAGGAGCTAGTAAGCCTCAGCAAATGATTTCGAATGGTTTAAATCATTGTGCTGTAACATGGGACACATGGGAATCTATATACAGGGGCTAAATGTGTGTTTAGAAAAAGAAATTGGTGTGTGCTTTGTGTGCCAGGGTCATGCTGTTGTTTGACGGTGTATTCCCAGAGGTAAAACATGTCAAGCTGTGTCACGTTCCCTTCCAAGAGCCACATTAATTAAGAAAACAAGTAAATAGTCCTAAAGAGGGGGGACTCCTGCTCAAACAACACTACAGATTTGCATCTGCACAGGAGCAAAGCTTTATAATAAAACAATTTAAAATGAAAGGTGCAAGTTGTTGTTTTTATTATAGGGGTCCCATTTTCACAAGTGTGCAACTACTGGAAAAATCCACTAGCGAGGAGCCCTAATAACCAGAAAACAGTACAGCCACAGGCAAGTTACATTTTGAGTAAGGGGTCAAATCACATTTTCCTAGCAGTTACATCTCCTCAATCCTCTCCTCAAAATTGAATTCAAAGCATTAGATTTTCTTGTTGTTTTCTAATCATTTGGAATATGAGTCGTTTTCTAATTTCTCACAACACATGAGGTGTACTTTTAAACATAATTAATCATTAATTCACTTCATCTTATTTAGCCATCTGACTGAGATGGAATTATGAGAAAAAACATGATATTTAAGAACATTTAAATGTGTTATATACTGCATTTATATTATGTTAAACTGCATGAGCACAGCCAAAATGGACATGCGTCCTGCTTTCTGTCGGCTCAGTGTCAGCTGTGACGTTCTGCTCTCAAACAACTGTTCACCACTGGAGCATGGTTTAGTCAGAGTGGCTAGCACTGTTTCTTTCAAGACATAGGAACAGCTCTGTGGAGAAAATGCAGGCGAGCTGAGCAGAAGTAGAAGCATCGCCAAACAAAATCCTGTGAGGCGCTAACCAACCTTGAACAAAAAATGAACACGAAAAAAAATGCAGCAGTAACAATCCTTTTAGATCACAAACTTGTCAAAGGTCAAATATTTTGTTTAAGGTCATCAATTCTATCATGGACCTCTCACCCGGTAGTTGCTGTAAAAGAATCCACTTAGAAATGTGAGGAAGTTCAAGGTCAAGAGTATAAAATTGCAAAAGACTCCACACACACAAACTGGATATCTTTTTT
>JBCAUF010000476.1:21482889-21495375 GCA_038406115.1 Haemulon aurolineatum
CGTTCCGGTGTGGAGATTCGGCCTTTCGGCCGCCCTTGTTTGGCCTTTGGTTTGACCGGCTTTTCCTGTTTCTCTGTCTTCTTCTGTTGTGTCTGTTTGATCTGGCCCATGGCTAGTTTCTTGGCTGGGCTGGGAACCTTGGGTAAAGGCTCAATCTGCTCTGTTGCCATACTCTTATCATCATCTGCAGTGTGAACAGGAAAACAGGACATGAAGAACATGGGACTGTACTGAATCTGTCTGTCTAAAGCAGATGAAGAACCGAACAATACAAAGGAACAATACAAAGGAACAAACCATCAAAGAGATCTCACCTTGCGTGTCAACCCAGGAGCTGTCCAGGATGGAGTCGTCCATAGTGGTTTCATCTCTGTCATAGCTTTCTGACGGCCCTTCAGTTTCAACGGTTTGAGCTTCTTTCTCAGGGGAGGCGGGGGTCTCAGGAACATCACCCACCTCCTCTAGACTGGCAGCCTCCATGTCTGCTTCTTGGGCCAGCTCCACAGACTCTTCCTCTTCCTCCTCTTCCTCTTTCTGGGCAGCGGCACATAGGGCCTCAGCCTCAGGTGGAGCAGAGAAACGAACGCTGTGTCCAGGCTCCTCCGCTTCATCTATGGTCTGGACCACAGTGATAAAATCGTCCTCCACTGTCACCACTGATTCGATGGCAGCACGAGCCTCTGGGATCTCCTTTGCTGCTCCTGCCCCTGCTTTCTCTAACACATCCTCCTCACCTTCCTCTTGTTCCTTCTCCACAGGCTTCTCTGCAACCTTTTTATCCATCTCAGCCACTTTTTCTCTCTCTTCCTTCTCTTTCAGTTCCCTTTCTAGCTTCTCTTTCTCCTCCTTCTCCTTCAGCTCCTTCTCTAACTTCTCTTTCTCCTCTTTCTCCTTTAGTTCCTTCTCTAACTTTTCTTTTTCCTCCTTCTCCTTTAGCTCCTTCTCTAACTTCTCTTTTTCCTCCTTCTCCTTTAGTTCCTTCTCTAACTTCTCTTTTTCCTCCTTCTCCTTTAGTTCCTTCTCTAACTTCTCTTTTTCCTCCTTCTCCTTTAGTTCCTTCTCTAACTTCTCTTTCTCCTCCTTCTCCTTTAGTTCCTTCTCTACCTTCTCTTTCTCCTCCTTCTCTTTCAGTTCCCTCTCTAGCTTCTCTTTCTCCTCCTTCTCTCTCAACTCCTTCTCTATTCTTTCTTTTTCCTCTCTTTCTTTCCTTTCTCTCTCCAATTGCTCCATCTTTTCCCTCTCTTCATTTTCTTTCTTCTCTCTCTCCTCTTTCTCTTTCCTCTCTTTCTCCTCTTTCTCCTTCTGTTCTTTCATCTCCTGCTCTTTCTGTTCTTTTTCCTCCCTTTCTTTTTCTTCCCTCAGTATTCTCTCTGCCTCCTCTTTCTCTCTCCTTTCCTTATCCTCTCTCTCTTTCATTTCTTTTTCTTTTTTCTCTGCCTCTTCCTTTTCTTCTTTCATTTTCTTCTCCTTCTCTTGTGCTTCCTTCATTTTTCTTTCTGACTCCTCTTTCTCTTTATCCTCTTTGTTTATTCCTAACACTGGTGAAGGTGTTCTTTTGGGGGAACCATAAACTTCTCTTTGTTTAAGCTTGGACGGTGAGAGCACTGGGGAGAGCAGCTTGTCATCATCGATGTTGCTCTCCACAGACGAAGCAGGTGAAGTTTTGACAGGCCTGGCAATCCGGTCCTTGGCCACGCCGGTCAGCTGGTATACATCTTCAGCATCCACTTCCTCATAGGCCTCCTGGTGGACCAGCTTCACCTTCTCTCGAAGCTCCTGCAGCTCTCTTTCCTCCTCTAAACTGAGAGGTCTGTCCTCCATCTCCAGTTTACGGATCTGCCTCTCATAGTCTGCAATCTCGGTTTCTGACGCCGACCCTTCGCCGCTGGCTTGTCGCTCAGTCTCACTCCCTGACCTTCCACCCTCTTCTAGGGTCACAGTGACTGTTGGCGTCACAAAGGACTCACTTAGCTGAACAGGTGGCATCTCAGTTACAAGTTTATCCGGCTGATCATCCGCGACCTCCTTGTCCTTTTCTTCAGTCTTTTCAGAGTCTTTTCTTTCACCTTGCTTCAGGTCTTTATCTTCAGTGACATTATCAACTGTCGCCGCCTGGCTCTTGTCTTCCACAGAAGTGTCTCTAACTGCTAATTTCCTAGCCTGTTCAGCCACTTTCTCCTCCAGGACGGAGGGGGTAAAGACCTGTGCAGAAGTGTCTGTCGGGCTGAACACGTCTGCAGGTGAAGGCATTGGCCCTGAATACTCACTGAAGACACAATAGCCCATCTCTTCCAGCTGGCTGTCACTCTTTCTGGGACTCTGTTCCCCTGAAATCATGCTAGCCAGTGGGTCATCCGTGAAGGCAGAGGAATCAGCTTGAATTGACTTTCTTCGGGTGATTTCCGGGTCATTGTTTTCAGATGCCAGTCTGGAGCGGGTACCAGCAAGGTCAAGCATCTCAGGCAAGTCTTGCGCCATCACTGTGCCATTTTTATATGTGCCCTTAGGGGGCTGTGGTGATTCTGGCGATTCTGGTTCAGGGCTGGGTTTTGAAACTGGTTCAGTGGTCCTTGGAGGGGATGAGGAATCGGATGTAACAGAAGCTGCAGTCTCCAAGATCAGAGGAGGGAAGGATGGAGGCTTATCCACAGAGGGTGTGGTGACTGGGAGGTAGTCTGCTGACTCATCTAGACTTCCACTGGTGTATGACATGATATCGGTGGCTAGTGGGGAGAAGTTCCTAGGTCTGCCTTGGCCACTTTGATCCATTGTCCCGATGGTTATGTTAAGTGAGTAACTCCTCTGTTCTAAGGCTAGTTTACCCGGAGAAAGCCTGCATTCATTACTCCTGTCAGGTACTGTGAACACTCTAGTGTCTTCTGCTGTAGTTTTTTTAATTTCAGGTGTATCCTGGACTTCAGCTAGTGTGCTGTAGCTGATCTCCTGAGATGTGGACTCCACAGTACTCTTTTCTTCACCAGCTCTGCTCAGTTCGTAATAGCCCTCACCCTTACATTGGGGAGTCTCGTCAACCTCCATGGCTGACGTCTCAAAATATGCGGACATGCCAGATCTGTCCCTTGCGTCTCTTGCTGAGTCTCCTCCTTGGACTTTGTCTCCCATTGAAGTGAAATCAGAGGGAGCACCAATGCTGCTGAACTCCACCACCTCCACTGATGGCTGTTTCTCCGACACTGTGATCGGCTCACCATATGTAGGCTGAAGTGTGAGTGATTTGGCAGATTCTTTGGCTTGGGTTTGAACATTCGGAGGTACAAAGGATGGCATATCCATGGTGGGGCTCTCTGGCACAACCCGTTCACCAGCAAAGAACCCTTGGACCTGGGGCTCAAAAAACTCCTCTGGGCGTTTCTCGGATCCAATGCTGTCTGGGCTCATGGAACCACTTTTCTCGCTGCCCTGCTTGTCTGAGTCCATCTTCAAAGCTGAAAGGACATCTGTAAGTTGGCTGTTTTGATCACTACAGAGAGGTAATGCTTTGGCATGCTGAGAGTGAGATATTTATTAAGCCAGGGACTGGGAAAGCCGATATCACAGAAACAGGCAAAGCTCTCCTCAGAAACTTACAGCACAATGAAACGGCCATCGCTGAAGAGGTACGGCGAGTTTATGGAGTCCACCAAGTCACAGATGGATGACAGTATGGCATGGTATGTGACGGAATCGGCATGAGGCAACTGTGATGCTGATTTGTGGGAAACAAGCAACAATAGATGGGATGGATATTCATGCGAGTCTTCAAAACATCAGGTACAAAAAGAATAGCATTTCTGTCATTCTTTGTAAGAGGAATGAAATGTTATGAGACTTTGACTGGTTTAAATCAATAAAGGTTTACATAGTTTCATTAACATCAAATTAAATTGGCTCTTAGATAATTCAAAGAATAGTTGCACAAATACACTAGAATCTTGTTGGTGAATGACAGAGAAATGCCATACACTGTCACTAACAGTGACAAAAACAAACATACAAAAAAAACAATGAATTTAATTTGGCTGATAAAGTAATGCATTTGAGGAGACAACTGTACCACACTTAACATGAGACAGCCAACACAAAATCCCCTGCAAATTGCGTACACAGAACAACAACATGAGTGATCCATGTTAAGTAAATATGATTCATGGTTACAAAAAGTTGCGCAGCACCGGCACACCAGCACCAAGCCATGTGCAAACGTAATGGGAGACCCGTAAGCATCTAGCTGGTGAACAACAGCGCTGTTACATTCAGCAACACTTCACTTTATCATACCAATACGAAACGGCCGGCCCCGAAAACCACAGCACGAAAGAAAAAAAAGAAGATACAAGCGCAAAGATAGCAAACTATATAACCAGGTTAAGTTAAAAGAATGTGACTCTTTTCACCAACAAGCCTGTGTTGCCTTGCAGCCACAGCAGAGCGCAGGGAGGATTACTTGCCATTCCACCTGAATTATAATGCTTATGTTATATGCTTATGGGTTCCTTTTGACACATCTTGCGTTCTAATACAATGGACAATGCAGTGACATGCAGGCAGGGAGAGCAGAGGGCAGGACACACCTGTCTCAGGGCTCTCCTCGCCCTCTGCTTCCTCCTCCTCTCTGTCCATAGAGCTTTCTGCAGCAGTACTAGCTGCCTCAGCCGGCTCCAGGTCTAGATCCTGGGCCTCGTCTACGGCCTCTGCCTGCTCTAAGGGTTCAGCTTGGGGGCTGTCCAGCTCAGGCTCTTCCCCGCTCCACTGCTGCTCATCAAGAGCTGCCTCGGAGTCTGCTGCCTCTGCACTCTCCTCCTCCTCCTCCTCCTCCTCCTCTTCCACTTCCTCGTATTCAGCTGTAAGAGCCTCCATGGTCTCTTCTTCTCAAAAACAGGGTGAGAGGGGGACACATTAAGACTACAGGCAACACAGACTTGGGCTATGTGAGAACACAACTTATGATGGGACACTTTCAGCTCTGGGAAAAGATGACCTAAAGTGTATGTCTGCTCACACATATAGGTACATTACACATACAGTACAGTGTTGTGTGTATGTGGTTTTTCATTCTGTTTATTGCTACTTTGAGTGCTTAGTATACCCAGTATGCAAGGACGCTATGAAGATACTAAAGGCATGCATGAGATTGTTTTCTTATCAGTATTTACTACATTATAAAAAACACCATCATCTACTACTTCTCTGTCTCTAGCATAAACCATGCCTGGAACCACACTAACCGACCATCATTGACGACAGAGGTTGTTTAAGGAAAAGTGCAAACTAAAATGAAGTAGCGACACTTCGAGGCCTAACATTGTGCTGTGACAGAAGCACTTCTGCTCAGAGCACTTCTGAAATCCCTGGCTCTTAAAAAAGGCGACCATGAGGAGCTGCAGTCCAGTCCAGTTAAAAGCAGAGTGCCTGATTCTCAACATTGCACATACTGGGTTTTTAATGATGTGATGGTCAATGTGGAGGCGAGCAGCTTTGCTCTTTGGCAGCCATTGCCGTGTATCATTTTGAGTTCTTGCGTAGGTTACAGAAAGTCTATTCAGCAGTTTCCACTCGATTCTAGAAGAGCCGTGGATCAGTGTATATTTACACAGTTTCAAAGTGAGTGACATACTCTTAATATTTCCTATCTGCAATGTTTTTATTGAATGCATACATACATTAAAAACACACACGCACACATATATATAGCCATTTTAAGCTTGATCAGCAATTCTTCTTACATTACAATGTAATAACTTGTGTCTTTTATCAGGGTATGCTTTGAGAGAAGGCAGAGGTATAACTGTCTGCTGTTGAGGCCAAACAAAGGATTTGTTTTGATGGATGGATAACGTAGAGGGCTATGTTGTGTATTTGTAAAGCCTGAGTGAAAATCCTTGGTTCCCTCTATGTATTTGGCAAAACATTTCTTAAAAGGTCTTGTATTTCTAAAGAAACTGGTTGTGTGTTGGTGAGTATGTGGAGCTGAAAGTCTTCCTTGTTGCCACAGTGACTATGTGAGAGTAGATTAGGATGAGTGTCGGGGGGGTTTGGCATGGTGAGGGGTCATCTTGAGGAATGGACCAAAACACAACAGATGATTGGTGCAGAGAAATCTGTGCATGGACGTCATCAATCATGCACGGTATCTCTCAGATATTCGTGAAAGTCATTTGGACCCAAATTCATGACCAAAAAGTAAACCTTGGTGGCCATGTGGTCTTACTGGTGAGAACTGTGGTGTATTATGTCCACTGAATGAGTCACAATTAACAACATTGTCCTACTTTAGAGACATCACTGCTATGTGTTGGACTTAACGGCGTGGCAACTACAGGTAGCAATGGCATCGGGGGTAAAAAAATGCAAAAAACAAAAATAAAAATATGACTGTTAAACACACATGAGATTGCTAAGATTGTGAGTGAACAAACATCACAAGGATACACAAACACACACAAAGACGGACGAAGAGACGAACTGACGGACGAGGAAACGAACTGACGGACGAAGAGACGGAAGGACGGAGGGAGGGATGAAGGGAGGAGGTCAAATCACAGAGGAAGGAGAGGGAATTGGTGTTAAAAGGAGAAAGGAGAGAAAAAGAGTGAGCGCGAGAGAGAGATAGAGAGAGAGAAAGAGAGAGAGGAATGGAGGGGGAAATGGCAAAGAGGAACCATGCGTGGTTCACCTTCAATCTGTCTAAAGGCCACGGCCTGCCCAGTGGGGCGAGAGCCCGAGTGCGTCCACTCTGGGCTGAACAATGGGTGCTCATAGTACTCCTCGTCGGAGTGGTAGGGGTCGTCCTCGGGCACGGAAACTGAGATGGAGGGGGCGAGGAACTTGCACCTCTCCCGAGAATTTTGGAAGCGGCGGAGAGGCCCCGCCTCCTCCTCATCCCCTACATCTACAAACAAGACAGACACAAGGAGAAGAACTGCAGGGAAATCTGGACACACGGACTGAAAGAGAGCGTGAAGAGGAGGAAGGAGATAAAGGAAAGGAAAGAAGGAAACAATAAAAGAAAAAGGAGAACACACCAAAGAATGCCCATCTTATTTCCAATGTAATGTTGAGCCATCTAGTTGTTAATTGATAAGGGGTTTGGAATTTTAGTAAAAAGAAATAACAAAACAAACATGTCATGGAAACATAGTGTGTCGAAAGGTGTTCAACAATTTATGATCTTTATTCTCTTGGCTTAGATTGTGCGCTAGAATTTACGGCTATGAGATGAAACTCGATTGAACAGGAGGTCATACTAAATCGGTAGTTCAACTTGGGCCAGCTATGGTCCTTGAACAAATAGGAAATGATAAATGGCCACTTTGTTCTTTGCTAGATAAAGCTTAGAGGGACCTTAAAAGATGGACATTTTTTGCAGTGAAAAGGGAGATAGAGCTGAGGAGAAAAAAAAAGACGACAAAGTCAAAAGAGGCAAAAAAAACAGAAAGAGTCACCAGAGAGGGGAATGCAAGAAGAAGACAAAGCTTGATTGAGAGCAAGAGAAACATAACACACAGGACATTGACAAGGAGACAGTGACAAGCAACTCAAAGGTGGCAAAGCTTTGGGGGCCAGCCATACTCTCTGTGACAACAAAATGAGTATATTGCATCTTTGAGGAAGGTCTCAACATTAACTGCTTCACATATGAATGACTGCGACTAAATAAAAGACATAGAGCATGGGAAAATTATTAAGCACAAGAGATATAACACTAATTAAGCAGCAATTGTAGTCTTAAAATTAGTAACGTTTGCATTTTGCCATAGCCACTAAACAAACAAATCTCTAAACCAAACCTTTGAATCCAGACAAAGACATTATCCAATCCTCATTTTAGAAGAAAAAGTCATATTTACACCATCTCTAAATTTGTAAGTCCTTTTCATTTCCTTTTTTTTTTCATAAACGCAACAACAACCCGAATAACTCTTTTCCACTCTGTCTGGTCAAGAACACAAAACACTGTCAACTGCTGCACAAACCCCTGCGACCTCAAATCAGTTCTTCGACTGCACAAGTAATCCTTTTTGGTGCATGGCTGGCCCACCTGCAGACTCTCCTCATTACATGTTCCAGCCACTTCAGACTGAGCAGACATGAAAACAAAGGCCAAGCATGAAAGCAGACTGAATTTTTGGACACACTGTACAACCATTTCTTGCAGGCAGCTGCACAGAAAAACACTAAATTGTTTAAACTAAAATTTAGAAGCCAAAGATAAAGAACCACTCCGTAGAAGAACAAATGCGATTAAAAAATTAAGGTTAAAACTTAAATGTCTAAATTAGATATTTTCAGTCATTCATGGGCATTCCATTTACATCTTGCAGTGTGACAAGGGTTAGGTAATACACACACTTTGAGTTTGAGCCTGGATGATTCGCAAGACTAACTAGCTTACCAAGATGATTCAGTTCATCTAAACTGTGCTTTTGCAGTTTGCACTGGCTTCATCATATTATCCATTTTCTGTTTTATACCTCACTTTTGTTACTAGATCTCAGTCTTTTAGCGAAAAAATCCTTTGGCTTTTTCTTGCTTGCAGCTATGTCTTCAAGTAATGTTTATAGATTTAAACCTCTGATCTGTAGCCACAGCCAATAGACACATACAAAAAAGACTGACAGTGGACAATGACAAGAAAACACAACACCATGATTCGACGTGCAAAACTAAAGACGTAATCCAACAAAGAAACGACAAACAAACAAGAAGTTGGAGGGTTACCTAAATTGGCTGTCATATTAGTGTGTGGGAAGACAGCGATGTGTGGAGGTTAGAAAGGGAAATGGAAGAAGAGGATGATAAAATAGAGTGCACTTGTTGTAACAAGATGGTCATGCACGTGAGCGCTTCTTTCTTTCAGAGATAAATGGCGATGACGATGACGATACGAATTGTATCCGTCCCAGGTGTACAATGAGGAGGAGGAAGCAGGATTTCAGAAGAAATGGATGTCTGAAAAATGGAGAACATGTTCCTGCTTTTGGCAAATTCTGGTGTGTACACGTTTCTTGAACGAGCACCAATGTGTGGTTTGTCCCCTGTAGGTGGGGCATGTCCCGAGGGTGGGGGAGGGGTGGGGGGGTTTAAAGAGTACACCCAGAGCCGACCCACATCAGTACGCCGATGTGGTGGCGCTCACAAATCTTCAGAAGCTTCAGTCATGGATAAGAAGGAAAATACACTCTCCTCCATTAGAGACACACTCTCGTAAGCACTCTTATATTCTTGGCCTACCTTGTTCCAAAGGACCAAAGTGCTCCGCGGCAGGTGAGGGGGGTGGAGAGGGAGGCAAATTCGTGGTGTCTTCAACTAAAAAGGAAGGAAACGTTTCAGACCCAACTGCCGCCGACTCGAGTGACACCAGCTTTAGGCCTTTTGTAACTTTTTTTCTCACATACAGTATGCAGTGCTACTCCACAACACCCGTGAACAGGCTTTGATGTGGAAAATCAGTGGAGGTCCCCTTTGCTATTCCCTTTTCCTGTCTAATCTATCCTCACTTAGTCCCAAATTAGCCAAAGTCTTCCACTGATGAGGTGAGAAAATATAGCGAAGCTTAACACATCAACTGTGTTATATTTAATAACAGAATAAATGAGGGCTTTCTCCCACAGTTTAAAGACATTCAGCAGTGTGTGTGTGTGTGTGTGTGTGTGTGTGTCTGTGTATGTGGCTTACCTGATGGCAGCCTTTGAGTCTCCTGCTCTCCCTTCAGTACTGCCACTGCCTCTGCTGTCACTTCCTGCACAATCCGCGCTGACACTTGCTCTGAACACACACACAAGGTCAATCAACTTTAAGATTATTCTATTAAACAAAAAAAAACATTTAAGAGATTGGAAAGAAAGTTTAAGGAATTCATTTGGTTTAAATCTAAGGACTGGCTGGATAAATAAGGTGGGGCTGCTCCCCAGCTGGGGGACTGTGGTTGTACTGGGCAGCTTCCAGGTTTCAATCTGTGAAATAACGGTATGCAAATGTGAAACAGGGCGCTGCCGGAGGACGGCGTGTGCCTCAGGCAACTCTCATGAGATATACATTGACGAAACCCCATCCTCAATCCTCTTCGTACTGTATCACTGTATTTTTGAATCATGCCATCAAAACCTGAGATGAAAGCCTGTGTGTGGCAGCTGAAATTGTTTCCATAACTGCGGGGATGCTGGAGAAGGCTGTGAGTGTCGCCATGGAAACCCAGCATCCCTAAACAAGTGCAGACTAAAAATTAAACCTAGACCAGACCAGAGTGTACAGTATGAGAAAATAAGACAATTTCTGCTTCTTTTCATCTGCAAGGACTTGGTCTCTTTAGGGCTTGCGAGAATGCTGGATATAAAAAAAATGATGCTGACTCTGGTACTGAGGCACACAAAGCACAGTCAGCGTTTCTAAAATGAATCCATAGAGGCCTGAGTAGTTGTGGAGTATCACTATGAGTTGTTTACTATTGTTCTTGCTTTTTTTGGACATTTGGTTTTCAGCACCGGGGAAAAAAAGGCAAGGATTTATTATGTTGTATTTAGCATTAATTCATACTAAAACCATCCAAATTGGAGTATGCAGAACAAAATGATCAGTTTATTTTACCCAGGTTTTGTTATTCTTTGCTTGATAGTTACAGTGCAGATACAAACAGACAATGCAAGGAGAGACACGCAACCAAGGTTCCCCAGCCGAAATCGAACCATGCAAATTAGTGTGAGATAAAGTGAGCTGCCCGGTGAATATTTTCAGCTGTTTGAATGACTGCAGTGGACTGTGAACAGCCAGACTGCAGACGCCTATTACAATTCCCCTTCCTCCTCTTTTATCTGTTCAAGATGTCACCTTTTGGAGGTGACACTGAAATGCAATTTCAGCTTGCAGGATAGTTAACGCCCCTGAAATTCAATATAGAATTCAGTCTTTTGCAAGAAAATTGGGGTAAAATGAGATTTACACTCCTCGTGGCAATACCAGTGTCAACATTTTTAAAAGAAGCTGCCAATACTGTCTGGCTTGTCTGACCCTGGTGGGCAGCAGGGGCTAAATGGGGACAGTACTGTAGGGAAAAGGCTCAGGTTGATAACTACAAAAGAGCAAACAGTAGGTGAATTTTAAAGGAGATCTGTGACAATGATGAATGTGTTTTGTTTTCATGCTGAAATAGGGCTGTTTCATCAGTTTTGCCCCAAATTGAAAATGGGGACAACTTTCTAAACTGGTTTAATAGTCTCTGCATTTAAGCTTACGTCTGTGTGCCTGTCTAAATGTATGAACTGGTTTAAATATCGCCTGGCATGCGGGGAGGAGGGGGGCTGCTGCAGGGCTCTAATCAAACCAGCCTTCATTTGCATAGTAACAGTGGTTATGTGGGATTGGGTAACAGTGTGATGCTTTTGCTGCTGCTGTTTCAGGACCTTTCTCTATCCAACATCGCCCACACATCAACACAAACAAGCTGGCAGGCATACACACATACGCATACACACACTTCTTCCGGGAACACTTAACACAACCCACTCACCAACTCAAAGCAGCCATTTCCCATTTTCAATAGCAAAGTGCAATAAACCACCTATTCAACGCTTCCTGGCGAAACCCTTTTTTCCCCTCCAATACTGGAAAATAGAGCCGCTGACGTGTCAGCATCAAACGCAATAAATGATTGTGACATCAAGCAGCTAAAAAAAGCCCCAAAAGCTTGAATGTGGGGTCAACTAATCCTGCAGATTTATGTGAATAGTTCCACTTTCTTAGTGAGACAACATATCCAATGTGTGCCTGACGAAAGTCCAAAACTTTTGTTAAACTCATGCATGGCACAAAAATCACAATAATTACAAATGAAATGTATTTAACTATGTAAACTCGAGAATTTTGTCCATAACAAGTCTCAAAAACTTCTCCAAGCAAGACAGCCAAGTAACCAAAGATAAATGTGTTGCTCAGTGGTGGAGTAAATCACGAGAAATGGCCCGATGCCCTTTCAACAAGAGTGGGGCTGAATGCTCACAAGCTCTCTGTCTGAATAGGATTTGCTCGTGCTAATTTGCTATTTTTAGTCTTTGCGACAATAAAAAAAAAAAGCATGAGATTCAATTCAAGAGGCATACTGAGTCTTTACGTGTAAAACTGGGAACTGTCTTCACATGAGTCTAAATCAGATCCTGACTCATCATCCTCTAAAAAGGGAATTTTCTCTTCGTGCAGGTCCAGAGTTGTCTCCAAGCTCTGCAGACAGTTCCTTCAACCTCATGCCTTGGTTTTTGCTGTGACAAGCATCGTCAGCGGTGAGACCTCATACAGACCAAACGCGTCCAAACAACTGAACTTACGACAGGTGGACTCCAATTGCTCAAATATGATCAAGAGAAACAGGAGGCACCTGAACTATATTTTAAGAGACATAATATACTTCATTTTTTACTTTTTGCAAAACATGCTTTGTCATCATGGGGCATTCAGTGTCGAATGATGAGGGGGGAAAAAACAATTTCTGGGCTTGCA